>JACXIT010000183.1:0-121481 GCA_014737525.1 Bombus difficillimus | reverse complement strand
CGAGGTCCTCCTGGCCGTGTCTTCTTTTTTTTTTTTTTTCACAGTGTCTTCTCTTCTGATAACTCAATGTCGCCGCACTGTCTCGGAACTTTATGCTAAGCGAGTTGACGAGGGCATTATCTTCCCAAGAGGCGACACGCTAACTTCACCGCGTACAGACTAAACACGAGCCGAGCTTTATTAAATCCAGTTGTGATTCAATTTGCTCAGCGGTCCTGGGAGAGCCGAAGAAGAGGCTCGGTACGGACCTAATGAAAGCCACCACGAAAGGATATATTTTTTTTTCTTCCCCTAGATTCTTCTATCGTCTCTTTCTTCTTTCATCCTCGTCAGTTTCACCGCTGTGTCGTGGATAACGCGAGAACATGCGAATGATGATTCGATTAGGAGCCTTTAAAAGCCGCTTAATTGCACTGAGACCAGCGAGGAACGACGCGAAGGCCGTGTTGCGCTTCCAACGTTAGCTGGTGGTGGCTGAGAGCAACGTAAATGCGTCGTTGAAAAAGCTGCGAGGCTGGGTAAACGAGTTGCTGACCTCCAACCGAGGAGTAGATTACGTTGAGGAGAATTTCTACACCCGTGCAAGGTGCTGGTTAAGCTGCTGCATGATTTCAGCTACAGTTCGCGATATTTCCTCCTTGCGACAGGATCTACGGCTGGTTTTACGTAGAAACATTTCCGTGTAACGTTTTAGTGGATGTTACTGTTAAATTCATGGTCCTATTTCTTTCTCTAATCTCTTTGCTTGCTCTATGTTTGCAAAAGGCAGATTTAGGACACGCGTCTTCCTTGCTCATCGCATTTCACATCGCTTCGTTCCTGCGAAGCTTCTTCATTTTCATTTCGACGATTCTTGAACCATCTTAACGAGACTGCGACAAGTACCTGTTTGTTAAGTCAATTGAATTATCGCTGCGAATCGTTCGAGCTCTATCTTCGCTGATTTTCGTGCCTAGTTTCATGCCGATACCTGGAACGTAGTATCAGAATGTAATCCAGAGTTAAATCTACATTCCATTAAGACTAGATATCAGAGAAGTGATTAAGCGAAGGAACAACAGTAGCGGGATTTTAATCTGAGAATCCCAAAGAACCAACCGTCCTCTTGATCTCGTCAAACTTAAGTATTCACGATCCTCGAAAAACCAGCGGTACGAAACTGTATTTTCAATCCTATTGGACGAAATGGTCGTTCGACCAGGGTTCTCTTATCGCCATCTCTTTTAGCCGAGCGAGAAACTCCGTGGGATGGCAACCGGGTCAACATTTTCACCGACACGGAACCTTTGACCGGATTCGCGTACGTTCGTTGCCTTTATCCGCGAGTTTTCTTCGGCCATGTCCAGAAACAGGTCTTTCTTCTTCGCCACGGCACCGCCCACATCGATGAAAAGAGACGATCTCACGGCCATCCTCGTAACACATCTCGAGCAAACTTTTCCTCGATGCTGTTTCCCTTTTGTCGACCGCCCCCGGGGATATTTCGTTTAGCTTAAGTTCGTCGCTCCTCCGGGACCTTAACCGCCGCTTTCTTCGCTGTTTCTTTCGCCCGGAGGCACGGCGCCCGCCCCGTAGCTGTAATCGACGAGCCTACCACCACCCGTATATCTGTCCTCGTTGCCTAATGCACCACGTTGTTCGACCTTACTGAATCTTTCACGAGAGTGTTGGCCGCCCGACGAATTGCGTCCGTAATTTGTTGTCAAGAGATTTCTTCGATACGACACTGGTGGGGCTCGTTTCTGGGGTTGAAACGAAGCGGTAGTGGATACTTTTCGCCAGTTGTTTACAGGAGTTCAGGGAGAGTTGGAACGATTAAGAAACGGGTTTTATGTGACGAAAGGTGGTGTTATGGTAGAGGAGAGCGAGTAATGTAGACAGTAATTGTATTTAAATGTTTTTCGGAGGAAATGCGAGGGATATTAGGTTATTATTAATATTTAGTTAGGGTAGGTACCCTTACAGGGTCATAGGTAACTCGGTCGTTGATTTTCATAGATGAAAATTTAAACGGAAATAAGAAATTTGTTGTTGGCTAGATCGCAACGATGAATTTTCTCGTGTCCTTTTATTATTTTCTGCTTTGTTCTATTAAGTTGTCTGGATATTTCGGCGGTAACAACGCGTTACTTATTTGATAACCTAATAGAAGAAGAGTACAGAGTGAAAAGAGGAGAAAGGAAAGATGGGAAAGGATAAAAGAAGAAAATAAGTAATAAATAATAAATAAAACAAGAAAGACAGAGATCTGGGGAAAAGATCTGCTTGTTTATCATATTTGTACGCGCGTTACACCTGCGAAGAATTAATCATCCGAGCGCCATTAACCAAACCTTTTCCTAAGCACTTTTTCCACGACTCGCGTGGAAAATTCAATTTCATTAAATTAACAAGACGTTTCGAGATCTCGTTAACGTCTACAAGCGGGCTTTTTATATCGCAACAACAAAACCAGCCTGACAAGATTCTACGAAATCCTTCCTCTCTGATAGTCGTTGTATTTCTCCGACGTTGTCCATTTATCCTCATAACCGAGAGAAAGTTCCAAATTATCGCTATGATTTATTATATAAACCGACAAATTCGTTCCACTCGTTGCACCAAGGGATTTATCAAGGCCCCATAACGATGTCAGATTTTTCCAGGAGAACGATTACATTTTACAACATGGTGTTTTTATTCGCGAAGAAAAGATCGCGATTAATCGTCGACAATTACCGAGTAAGTATTACGACATGCTTCACTGTTCCTTTATTGTTCCAAGTTATTTAAAGTGGTCAGCGATAACGTTTCCTGTTGCGCCTGCAAGGCAGATTCGTATGACCGCTCGTAACGCGAATACTCGGTCACGAATTCGCCTTTATCAGCGCTGGATTAGCGCATTTTTCTTTACACGTATCCACTTCTTCATCGTCGTTTACTTCGAACGGACTCGTATCCGAGCGTCTTAAAATCAAACGGACAAAGTCCATTTTTCATTAATTTCGTAACTTTTTAAATGGCGAACCTATTGGGTCGGTAACTAAGTGATTGCGAATTTTGTCATTAGGTGGTAATGCAGCGTTTCTCATGCCGGTTGCTCTGAATGGAAACTCGTACAAGAAAATCAGGAAAATATATCGGTCATTCGCGAAAAACGAGTTTCAATATTTTTATTGTAAACCTTAACATTCAATGCGCGCGTTCTATGACAAATTTCTCTCTCCTCGACGTAAAGTGGCGAACGGGGAAAAGTTCGAAATTGAAACTTACGTACGCGAGAACAAATAAGCATTAACACTTTGACTGCCACGTTGGTCATTGATGACCGGAGCGCTTGAACTTCTTACAATTGTAAAAATTGAATGAAAATTGACAGTTAGGGCATTGTGAATATAATCGATAAATAGAAGATACTTTGAAACAAAAAGTGCCCCATTGAACGATTAAACATTTTTATTAGAACATCAATAAAAGCAAAATGAGAACAAATCTTGCGTCTAACGGTGCACTGTGTTTGCATCCATATCTTTGAGGGCTAATCTACGCATATTATTATAAACACGCCTTAGAAAATAATCATAAACGCCGCTTTATAATCATATAATTGAAGTAGAAGTGTGCACATACCTTGTTATTATATATTAGAATTTAATCTTGTATGCACATAACTTACTATTATATGTTAGAATTTAATCTTAAAATTAAGGTAAATAATCTGTGGAAGACACAATGTTTATGTTGAAATAATATTAGGTGATATTTATTAAACAGAACTACAAAACCAAATGTATTTAACATATAAGTGAGTGATTAACAAAGTATGCGGGTAAAGAATTTATGAATTGTTGACAGTTGACTAGTTACTCTCAGACTGACTGTAGGTAGTGACCCATGATCCCTCGAAGATTTTGAACCCCCCTCTCTATATAGTAATGAGTATGACCTGTGTAAGTGTCCTGTTCAAATGCCTGTGTAGGTGTCTGTATAAGAGTGTTTGTGTCTTTGATTGTAATATCGTTGTATTCCAACATTATATATAGAATGAGAAAATACCGTTTACTAATATCTTCTACACGTTTCGACAATATATTCTGCACGTTTTGCTTACGACGAAATCACGAATGCGAATGGTTTGTTGAAATAAACGAAGCCTTGTTATAATAGGTCGCTATCAACTGTTACCAAGGCGCCAGGGTGGTTACCCGTGACCACCAATAAGATAAACGGTCCATTGGGGAAGAATGTTGTCTTACATCGTCAATTTATTATTATTTTGCCATTATATGCTTTGAATAATAAAAATACTCCTGTGGCGTCCTGAGCGAAACACGTGATTTCGGCGTGGCAGTCAAAGTGGTAACGTCTTCTTGGTACTAAACACTCATCAAGTAGAACGATATCGTACATTATACGATATCGAAAAGCGAATATATTATCCGATTATACTTTCTTTCGACCATCGTTGCAGTTGGTAATAATTAAGAAAAAGTTGCGGACCGAATTGAAATTTTTCTTTCGGAAGCAGACGTCGAAACGAGTAAAATTGGAGGGCGGAGCGTGGCTCTTTCGCCTGTCTGCAGAAGGATAAGAGTTAAGAGCTGGAATCAGTGCTACCGTATCCAATTAATCGGCTGAAAGGCGACAGGAAGGCGCGAGCAAATCGACAAATGACCGGAGATCGATGCAATTAAACGCGGTCCGGTCTATCGGTTGGCGATAAGCGCTCTAATATTAGTATCGATATCGGGTGGTGGCGTCCCGTTTCTCGTCGTGCCATCGTGCACGCCATCGACTCGGTGATCTCTGCCGTCGTCGCTATGAGCCAACTTGCGACCAGCTCGGTGATATTTCATCGAAAGTATTCGACGGTGAATTTTTCATCGAGCGAACGAAACTGGCGGCAGCCAACCACGAGCGACGTGGCTTTCACATTTTCAACGAACGCCATAACGCGAGCTAACACGTGACGGTGTTGCATCCATAATCCATTCGAAGCTTTCTGTATGCGCGTATATACACACGGGATAGGATCGTACGTTTACACAGCTTTTATTCCTCCAGATGCCACGGCGACTTGGAAAACAGAAGCCGCGTCTTTTTTCAGCCGGTCGAAACGAACCTTCCACGACCACGGTTCCAACGTAATTGCATTCCGTCCGATGAATGCACGTTATACCGGCGAAATTTTGTAGGCGCACGTGTGTTTTCTCTTCGTCTTTTTGTTCCCCGATGTTTGGCTACACCCCGAGGGAAGGTTGCTGTATACTCGTTCGAGCCTTGAATTTCTACGCGGGGTAGATGAACACGCGCTGTCTGTTTTATTAGGCTCGTTTACGAGTGTTTCAAGAATTTTTTTAGATTATTCGAAAGCTTGGACTTACGGACACACAGTGAGGGGAGTTTCCATAACACCCGTTATATTGCGATACGTCTTTCAAGATTTTGTTTCCTTAAGAAAAATCGAAACGAGGATTTCTCTGTACTTTTCTTCAAATTATCAACCTTCCTTTCAACCATTCGAATGCCGCTGACCCGAGAATCGCGAGAATAATGTTTACCTTATACTAAACTTCTTTTCACGTTTTATCGTGTCATTTCTTTCGACGCTTGCCCCTGATTTGTCTTCTTTTGTGTCAAGTATTTTAATTATATTTAATAGTACTCGCTACACAAATACAGGGAATAAAGTGGATCGTATTAACAATGAACGACCCCGGTTCAAGGAGTTAAAGGAATAGGTGAAAGGACGTTCGAGAACCGTAATAGGGTTAAGAATGCAGAATTCGAGGATTATTTCGATGTTTCAGATTGTTATAAAAGCTTCATTTATTTCGCAGCAAAGTCAAGTGCTTTTGTAGTATTTGATCTTTAGTTTGACATTTACCATTGAATTTTGGGGTACTAATACAATAAATCTTCGGTTAAAGAAGACTTGAAAGAAATTACACGTGCTTGTTTACTTGTAGTTGTTTCTCCAAGTTGCAGTCGAAAGGAGAGACATTAAGGAAATTATATGTGATTAGATGGTTGCTTGTTTCTCCAGGCAGCGATCATTAAGACGTTTCCTAGACGTATGATTTATGAAGATGCAGCCAACAAACGTGTTAAAGTGTCCGCTCATGTAAATAAGTCGCGTTTTATGATCTAGCTCGATGAGTAATACGACGAAACGGTTGCGTTTCCCGAAACCTTTCGGTTTAATTTAAAAGCGGAACGATGGGGAATATATAGAAAGTCGAGTAAAGACGACGTCATCTCGAAGACCAGTGATACAGCGGATGAAATCATTCATTCGCGTCTCCTTTATACCTCCTTCACATCCGTTTGTTTCATAAATTATTTTTTCGATTTTTTATTATAACATTATTAAAAAGTAGTGTTACAAAGCAATTAAATTTAACATAAAAGATAAGACGCTCCATCGTCGGAATAATTTCCGCGGAAGACAAAAATATTTTGCAAAAAGGAAATAGTGGAACAACAGTTGGTTATGTAACAATTTTTGTTTGTCGTCCTGCTGGAAGGAATTATTTTCAGCACGCATACGTATGGGACGAAAAATCGATTTGCACGAACGAGTAGCCAATCGATCAAAATGAACGAGGTTGATTAAAAGAGAAACAAAAAAAAAAAAAAAAAAAGAAAACAAGTTCGTAACACCGTGTTACGTTTCTCTGTTTATTTTTTAAAATAGTCCATGTTTGTTTGTCATCTGTTACGTGGTAACGAGAAACAAACATTTTAGCGTCGATTACGATGGCGAGTATTTTATCCATCGTATTGTATTTTAATCGAGTCCCTCGGAAGCCAAACTAATCAACCCCTTTGATAACTTCGACTATTTCGTTACTTTGGTAAGCTTATTCGCTATTCATTAGCTTTCGTAAGCTTATTACGACAAAATCATATCATAAATATTCACAAGTCACAGGGTATAATCATAAAAATACTATTTATAATTAACATCGTCACTTTTCTCTGCTTTGGAATTTACAAAATTCATAAATTTGGAATTTCGATTTACGAAACAATTTATTTACATTCCAATTAACGAAACACGTAAAATTTTCGATCTTGTCGGATACTGTTTCTATCGTATTGTATCTATTTACTTCAGCCTGATGGCTTAAAAATTCAACAGTTTTACATATGTAGCTTATAAACATTAAGACTAACACTGAACTTACAAATAACTACAGTAGCATAATAAATATATCTCTCGTTATCCCTTTTATTTATCTCCGAATACAGCGCCACATACCGTTTTTCGTTGCCTAAATGCTACAATAAATACAATAGCGTGCCAGTGACTACCGTTTCCACCTGTTTCGTAATTACTGTAAATATTTCTTTAGTGCATTATTAATACCTTGGTTACGAACCATGGCGTATTCGCTATTATTTCCAGTTTCTGTTTAACGAGACAAAAAATCGACTTTCTTCCTCTTGCCCTCGTTACGAAGAGGACGATGAATTTAACTAATTTCGGTGCGCCTCGCTCGGAGGGAAGTTGCTGCGAGTTTCAGACGACGATCAATAGCCAAACGGCGTCAGGTTGCCCGAAAATACGCATATCGAGACCTGGATATTCCTTTGCATCGTTTCGTAAGCGTACGTGTTAGTTATGGTTTTCCAATCTAACGGTCGTAAAATTTTTTTCTTTCTTTTTTCTATTTTTTTGGACGAACAGATAGCTAATAGCTAAAAAGTTTCGTACTGTTTCATACACAGTGTGTAGTTGTGAGCTGTATAGGTATTCCGTGGAACTCGTACAACGATGACACTATAAAATATTTTCGAGTCTCTGCGAGCTTTTACAATTTTCAAATATGGCCTCGTCATTCTTTTTTTTTTTTTTTTTATTTATCGTTAAATTGTCGTAAAGCTTCGAAAAAGCTGGTATCACTGGAAATCGTTGTTTTGCTTCTGTAACGGTTGAAAAATCGTCGATACAGTCGTACGTTTGCTCGCCGACATAATATTCCAGTGAACCGGAACGCGATGGTTCCTTTGCCGATTCGGAGTATCCGGAAGCAATTCGTTCGAGTGGATCTGCAGCAAAGTCGGTTCAGGGAGTGGCTTTAAATTTAGACCGCGAGATCGCCGACTCTTTTAAAGATTTCGGTCGAGGCCGTTGCTTGAAAATTTCAAAAATAATTCTCGCCCCAACGACCATAAATATTCTCATCAAATCTCGTTTCACCTTTTGCGATTCTTTCGCGCAGTATTTTAAGTTTCGTTGTACAATCGTCGACGAAAGTATTCGAGCACCGATAGAAAGCTTTTACGAATTTATTACGCTAAGTGAAACATTGGCAAATTTGCAATTTCCTATAACAAGGCGCGATTACATTGCACAGATTTGATCCGAAATCTGTATAAATGTTACACAATTTACTGCAAGCATATTCTTCGTAAATGCTTCAGTAGTAAATATCATATTATAAATAGTTCAGTAGTAAATATTTAAACGATCAATTATTCATTATTCAACGAGACCTTGTAACTTCCCTACACACATCGAAATTGGTTTCAAATTTTATCAACACGATCACGATAGTCGCGCCTCGTTACAGGCTTAATGAAATTTCAATGTATTTTACATAATGCATACGATACACACATTTGCAGATCGATTCGAAATTTCACTGACATGATACAAATAATTTGTATAACACATCCAATAATATTGGTTTGGCAACTAAGTGATTGCGGATTTTGTTAATACCATCTAATGACAAAATCCGCAGTCACTTAGTTGCCAAGCCAATAGATTCGTAAGAATTTTCCACCGTAAATGCGTTCACGTGGTCTCATGAACCACACGCGTAAATGCCCACTGTTGAGAATTATAATGCGTGGTTAGTACGTGACATTTGGAAAGATCGCAAGTGTGACTTTTCGCTAGCTTCAGCGACAAAGCGAGTGTATTCGTCACGCGCGAGATAAATCAAGTTGAATCAGCGTTGATCAGCGGAGTAAGTCGCTGCTGAATCCGGAATAAGGTTAACGACAGTATTTATCGGGTCGTTACGTGGCATTCACGCAGTCGTTGGCGGAGCACCTGCGGCGTTTCCTTAGACAGGTACAATGTCAACGTTTTTCACTGCGATTACGCTTGAATCAACACGGCCAGACGCTTATCGCGCCCTCGAGATTAGAACGCGAAAGTCAAACAGATAATTGAAACGTCTGATATAATGTTTCTCGCAGCGTAAATTGCGCTTCAACTCGCCCAGGAATTTAATACGCCCCGCGACATAGAGGCGGAAACCGTGGTCGATAGTTGGCAACGTGAGATACGACAGGGTTAAGCTCGGATCAATGAGACTCCGTGGAGACCATCGTGGATCTTTTGAGTTTGCTTGAATTCGAGATCGAAGGAATCTAATATAGGAAATCTTCTACAGAATGAAAACGCGAGCTTTGAGAAAGATCAATGAATTTTAACGCTCGATATATTGTAGTGCAGGTTTTTTTCGAACGTAAGGTGTTGTTGGCTAAGCGATTAGCACACCTGCTTTCAAGTCTGAGGTGGCCAGTTCGATCTCTAGTTGGTCTGGAAAAATTTTCTTTGTACTTCTCCCGATATTTTCTATTTCTAATTACTCGTACAAGCGCAAACTCAATTTGCAGTAACCTCGCTTTTTTAAGACTCGACGAAATTCCAAAAGAATTGCTAGAATATCGTGTTCCACTAAATAGACGAATAAGTTTCGATAAAAAAGTGAAGGGAGTTTCACATCGGGCAAATCTCGTTCGTTTGAAATTCACATAGCAGAAAGTTCAACTAGAAAAACACGGAAGATAGAAAAACGAATATTCGTTGAAAATTTCGAAAAATATATACTACCGACAATGAGGAAGAGATAAAACAAGAATCAAAAGGGTAGTATATATTCGAATGAATCAAAATAATGCGAGATACAGCAACGAGAAACAGAGTACAAAAAAGCCTAATTTTTAACAGAGAAACGAAAAAGAATGAAACAGAGGAGACCATCGAAAATTTCAAAAATGTCGAATTAAAACGCGTCCTAAAATGATACGAACTAATGAGAAAAATGTCTGTTACAAAAATCCATCGATCAACAAGAGAAAGTCGAAGAAGCAATTACCGTGCAGCACAAACGAGTACACATCGACATCCCAAGGTTATTTATTAACGAAGTAAAAGCGATTTGTATCAAAATGCTATCGTATATATCGTTGTCGTAACGCGATTTGTACAAGTTTATCGCTTAGACGAGCACACGTCGCGATTGATCACGTAATAAAAGGTTTAAACGGCATTCGAGAAATGTTGAAAAACGACATGCAGTTCGTTTTATCGAATCGTTCCGTGCAATAATTATATGTGCGTGGATCGTACGCGTGTTGCTCTGGTTAACGTTGACGAGACTTTCTGAGCTTACAACTGACACAACTGCAGCGACTAATTTCGTAATACGAGACTACTATGCGCGTCCGGTGTGAATAGGCGAAGTTATTGCTTGCCCGAACAATCGATGGTCTGTTCCTGCTCATACGATTTTTCTGTATTCATTCTCTTCGCTAAAGCGCGATTTAGATCTTTCATCTGTATGCTCGCGCTTGTTTGCTTTCAAGAACATCTCTGTTCCCTGCTTTTTCTTCTCCCCTTTTCCTCGTCCAAGTAATTTATAGCCGGGGTATATACACAAGGTCGATGTTTCTCCGGGATTTCTTGTTCAGGGACAAAATTGATCGCGTCGACTATTTAAATATCCCGAGCAGAATTTATTTTTAACTTTGGATTAAGAAGCAATGGTATTTTTCGGGCTTCTGTTCGTTGTACGTTCGTATTTCTTTTTCAATACGCTGTCAGTGTCATATTTCCGATGAAGGGATAAGAGGATCGGAGATGTACCAGCTGTGAACGATCTTCCTGACACATCGCGGAGAAGAATCGCAGGATCGTGAACCAATCAGAGGCAGATCATTCCCGCCGAGATACGATAGCGAACAAAAGAAAGTTCGTAAGATACGAAGAGTAAAACGACGTCAGAACTTGACAAAGTGAATTTACGTTTAATAGCGGCAATGAATAAATGTAATATATAACGCAGAATAGTTACCAATATGTTAAGACATTTTTAGTTATACGCTGACGTTCGTAGCGTATTAATTTATTCGTCACCGTATAATCTTAATTCGACACAATCTGTACGATGGAATTTAAATTTGAAAAATTAGCCCGCTCAAGCGATCTTCCTGTTCGCACGACTGCGTTAAAACAAGCCGAAAGCAGCGTTATAAAGTTATAAGGAAAAACTTGATAAAAGAGGAAGTAGCGAAACTTGGTTCGAGTAGCAATTACGGGCGAAGTTAGGTTTAAAGTTCATTCACCCTGTGCCTGGGAGTTCAGCTCTCGGCAGGAAACACAAAGCTCAACTCGGTGACGAAAATCGTAATTCGAGCGTGTTGAGGCGCACGGGTCCGCCGTCTGATGCGAGCATAGATGGCCGAGCACACAAGCTCCGGATTCCCAGCGAGATTATATCAAGCGACCTATTCTAATTCGTGGCCTCGTGATCACAGGAAGAGCCGGTCGATCTCTGTGAACGGTCAAGAACGTCCCAACTAATCCCTTCTTTATGCCGCTCTTTGTAAAGATAGGCTTTGTAAATTAAGGTAAAGGTAAGCGGAGTCTGCACGAATATCTTGTCAGAAAATCTCAATTGCCTATGCATTACGCTGTACACGCTCGTTCGTAAGCGTTAGAATATATTTTCGTTTCATAGAAAACGCGTAACTGTTGAGTTGGCAACTAAGTGATTGCGGGCTTTGTCAATACCACCTATTGACATCGATCGATCGGTATTTTATTTTTATCCTTCGCAAATAGTACATTTATTTACGAAACAGCGTCGCAGTCATGCAGCATTATGGTTCTGACTGTGGCTAAAAAGTATACGGATTTTCCTTTCGAAATTTATTTTTACCCCGGTTTTCTTAAATCAAAGAGAAGATCTCGTCGTTCTTCTTCTAAATTCTCCACATAATAATTCACGGAAATCGTTCTGCGCATACAAACGTCAGGATCTTTGCGATTACGGACAAATCTTAAATCAAAGATTTAAGCGCCACTCTTCTTCCAAATTCCCTCCATGATATTTCATGCAAATCATTCTGTATATAAGTATCAAGATTCTCGAATTTTGGTCGTTAATCGCAGTCATTATTTAGAGTTTCAGCGTTAATCACAGTCACGAAAAAAAATGCTCAACAACCAGTGGCTACGGTTATCGCTAAGGAAAGACGAAAGGGTTAATAACGCGAGAGTAGGAAGAGAGAACGCGCGTTTAATATCGATTCGATCAGAGCGTATGGGTCGCGCGGAGTGCGTCGCGACGCGTCGCGTCGCGCCGTCCGGCAATCGCTTTTTGCCTCTTTTAATCGGTCCCGTACGCCGACACACCGCCTCCAATCGATACTATCTCGCGTGTAACACACGATTGGGAGGAAAACGTGTGCGTTCGACCCCGCTGTCTGCGTGACCCGGCCAAGATTTTCATAAATTTTTCGACAAATATTTGCCAGCCGGCTGGACCGCGTGTAGCCAGATTTTTGTAGAAATAGACACGGCGTTGTGTAGTTTTTATCTTCTCTTTCGTTTTGCCGCTTCTCAGCGGTTCTCATTGCTGCAGGAATTTACCGTAACTCGATGCTCGACCGGCAAACGCGTTCGCAGTAAATTCTCGTTACGATACGATGATCAGGCGATCCCCTATTTCGATTAAAATAATAGGGGTGGTTGACTAATTGATTTACACTGATTTTACAACTTTGGATCTTAATAGTCGAAATAATAGTATAGGAACACTAAATGTATACTTAGAATTTATATTAGAATAGTTATATATTTATTTGATAAACGATTTCAAAGATATTCATCGATACACTCTCGCACGCGTCTCAGCACTTTCTTTGTCTCACTTTCTTCCATACCAGACTGTTAACCGGACAGTTTACATTCCTTTGTTTTCGAGACACATACTTCCACGCACTGATATTCACATACAAGTATCACTACTACGCAGCTAAGCTAGTCTAACACATAAAATTATACATATCTCAATAAAGTATACTCTTTATTGCAACAACTTTTCCTCGAAGAATATAAGACGAAGAGCGACTAATAAGTTGAGATGTTTTTATATTCGAAGGGATGATGGCAAGTGAGTTATGTTCTGTGACGGCGGTATTTATGCGAAACTAGTGATGGGTGCTGGTCGTCCCTTCTTCTTGGTCCAACTTCTCGACTTGAAAGATGTTTTGTAGCAATTAAGAGCCTTGACGATAAAGTAAAAATAATTAATTTTATGTCAGTTGCTTAGGATCATTACTGTCCGACTATTTCTACAGCTGATGGTCGTCTTGACGGAGAGATGGATTTTTGTATATTTGATTTAACAGCCAGGCTACTCTACTCTTGCCAATTTCGACTTCTGTCAATTTCTCATTTTTAATACATAAGTGAATAATAAGAATCGATTTTAAATCCTGCCAAGACAAATTACTTGTCAATTCATTTACCGTAAGATGATATAAATAATAGCAAAGCCCAAAGGAAATTTAAAAAATTGTACTTGCAACATCGTCAATTTTGTCCACTCGTCAACTAGCGCAGTTTGTCGATAGTTCGTATCGTGAATTACTATGGTCGATGCTTATCTCAGAAAATGTGTGTTCGCGTAAGGTGTTTGTGTTTTTATTGGATCTCTATCCGTACATAATCAAACATCTGATATAAAGAATCTACAGACGTCTATAAAAATCTTTGTACATTCCATGGCGTAGAAAGGCTACTTTTATCCAAGCAACGTGTTACAAATTTTCGTTGTAGAGTTAGCGCATTTTATACCAAGAATTTACGTTAAAACCTCTTTTATCGCTGCTTCGCGCTTATCACTACGTACATACGTTATTGCGCTGGACCTTATTTCATTAAGAAGTTATCACGATCGTAAGACTTTCCGAGTAACTGTCGATGTAACAAACCAGAAATTTCTTAAACGAGTCATTATTTTCGGGATGCTACCAGTATGCTAGCGCACTACGCGCAAGTGGCTGCTCGGTTCTTCCGAGAATCTTCGTGCAACGAACAACTCCATCCAAACGTAATCAAACTCCAGTGACCACTTGAAGACTGGCGTTTCCTCGCGACGTTTGTTCAAGACTCTGAGTTTTCCATTTAAAGCTGGCAACGTTCTCGGCGGTATTCGTTCTACTTCTCTCAAAAGCCAAGCAATTTTTCTCTACTGAAATTACATTCTCTGTTCGACGTTCGCAAACTTTCTTCCTCGTCTTCCTTCTCGTCGTCATTACGCTAATACAGGTCGCGCTAATCGTGTTCCATTCTACGAAACCAATGTTCGGGTGTGTTTCGAATACGCGTCTGAAACGGCGGACGAAAAGCGGCGCGAACGACAGAGATGCCTTCGCGTTTAATTGGAATTTCGACGGGGCACGATCACGCGGCCGCAATTTGGAGGCGGCTCGCGGCGGAAACGCAATTTCCCCCAAGTGATCTCCCTCCGTGTCTTTATTATCACGGTGTGCCCTACATATCGTTCGATAATTGCAATGCAAATGAGGCATTTGCATGCAGGCATAATACGCCGTAGCTGATTTGCATACGCAGGGAAAACCATTCGTATGCGCCGCGTAAAAAACGCTGCTAACTTTTTTAGCCGGCAGAAGCGTCCTCGTAATGATTAACTATGAATCGACGCCTTGCTTTCTCCCTTTTGTCTTAACTTTCGTCAAATGGCCAAAAATTTGACATCGCTTCTCAGCCATACGTACAGCGAATCTTCTGTTGATCTCGTTATAGTAACAAAATGATGATAATGTGTTTTATTTCGATAGATTCTCCAGGTAATAGAACATTAAGCAAATTTTTCTAACAAATTTTTCCTTCCTTTGTGGAACAGTGTTAATTCCAGTTTTCATCAACGATACGTATTTTTGCATATATTTATGAACAAGTAGCTTTCTTTGTTCCGAGCGGTTCGCGAAGAATTTAAACTTAACGCGATAGAATGGAAAGTTAATTTTGTAACTTCTTGCTTCCTATAAAATGTCGGCTGATAGGTCGATGGTAAAAAAATGGACATCCAGTGGGTATGGAACAACGCGAAGAGCACTGGAAAAATCGGAAATGTAATAAAGTTATCTTGCAATTGTCCTTTTGAAAGAACGATAGCCATATCCGAGTTAAGGCTTTGAAAGAATCGAGTTACGGCTGTCATTAATATTTCACGCGAAGAATGGACAGAGTTTGAAATTCCGCCCTTCTACGGAGACCGATTTATCGCTTTATCTGGAACAAAAGAAGGAAAGAAATGAGAAAATAATGGCGAGAACGAAAGCTTTCCATCGATTTATTCACTGTTTCATTATTTTACTACCTTCATCGAGGATTTTATCACATAATTTTACCGAGTTTACTGTGTTTTACCAAGTTTGGGTTGGCAACTATTTGGTTACGGATTTTATCAATACCATTTAATGACAAAATCCGCAATCACTTAGTTGCCATGCCAATATTTCTATCGAAAATTTCATTCTAATAAGAAGAAGGATATGCTGGAACGTGCAGCTGATTTCCACTTGTTAATTAGCGTTAAGAAAGGTGCATCTTAATTGCCGAAATAAAAGTAAAGGAACACTAAGGTTACGCTTAGAATTCATATTAAAATAGTTTTAGATTTATTTAATAAACGATTCCCAGGATCTTCGTCGATATACATTTGCACGCGTCTCAGTACTCTCTTTGTCTCACCATCTTCCATACTCTAGAATCAAGCATACGATGAGCACTTATTATCCAAGTTATAGTACCACGCCATAATAATTTACTTATAATTCTCAATGAGATTTGATTGTAAAATTCTCCCAAAATTAACTCCTCACAAAATTATACATATCTCGATAATTAGTATTTGACAAACGCTTTTTCGACCACCGCGAACGAAGTGAAACGTTAACAACAGCATTGACGTGTCGAAGGTTGAAAAATCTCCTTACACCTTTAGACTTACTGTTAGTCTAGCGAAGGTTAGTCACACCTGCGTAATCTCATTGTGAACACCGAAAAACAGGCTGACTCAAGTTTACCGCAGGTATTAAAGTGACACGGTCGTCGAGTAAATCGTTAGTTTCTTTGCAACCGTTGATAGACTGAAGTTGAAATCTTCCATTTTCCTTTGAGTATTATCGAAGAGGGACAAAGTGACTGAGTTGTGAGAGTTTGGTATCGAGCGCAATAAAGATCATTTAGGAAGTACACAGGTAAATGAATAAAGGATAAACTAGAACATTAGCGGAGATTCGATAACTAAAGTCAAAGCGATTACAGATTTTGCCAGATTCTAATATCCAATGAGCTTAGCCAGAAAGAAAATTTAACACCAACTCGATTCAAACTTAATAGTTGTGATCATTCTCGGAATTAAACGAGCGCTATAATCACTGAACATTTTCTATATCCATTGCACGAAGGAATTACATTTCAGAAAATTACATTTTCAAACTTACGCATATATTTGTACTTACTTCGCATCGATGAAAAAGGTCACTTAAGAAAACCGACAAAAAGAAAGCTGCAATCTCGAAACCTTTCGATCTTCTGCCCTTTCTATCATCAGTCTTATTCCAATCTGTCCGCAAAATATCATCTCAACAACTCAAACATTTAATAACCGATCAAACTTTAATAACATTTTAGCAAATCGTCTCTCGTTTTCGACTCGACTCGAGAGAAAAAAAAAAGGAACATGGTCGATTATCGTAGAATTGCACATATGCTCACATGTTGCTTGTATCGTAAAAGACTGGGAATCGCGACTAGGAATCGCGACTAGGGCATCGACTGCAGTCAGCCTTGGCGCACTTCCGCTCAGCGCCCTCGCTCTCTGTCGGACGTCTGACTGTTGTTGGCCGATTTTACACGCGTGCACCGGCACGGCTGCACCTGGCGCGGCGCAAACACGCGTCGATAAAGCTCTTGTTTGCGAAACGGCAACGCGAGGTGCTTGACACGCGAGCTATGCGAGTCCGATCGACGATACCAGGACTCTATTCCTTTCTGACTATGTACCGCGATCTTTCTTTTTTTTTTTTCCTCTTCACGGTGGAACGAACCGGTATTCAGCTAGCTACGGAACTGCGGGGGAACTGTGAGTGACTTTAGATCGTGGCTCGAGCATATTAAAACGTTGACACGCTTGCGAGACTGCAGAGAAAGGTCGAGGGCTCTTATAAATAAAATACCTATGCGCTCTTTACGTAATATCTTTTATTTATCATTGTGAAATCCAGGAAAATCGAAGTTTTGTCGTTTTCTTTGCGTGTAATGCTTGAAAGATAAAGAACACGGGGAATTTTAAATATTTTTACGAATTTTCAATAACGAAACGACGCTAGAAACTAAATAACGACTTGTTTCGTGCGATAAATGTTATAATAAGTTTCCTGTAATTGCATATATCAATGATCCGGTATCCGACGCTATAGTCACGAAGTTGTCGATTCCCCTAGGCCACGATGTAGTATAATACCATGAAGAGCCTAATTTATGGTACCCTCAAGTATTATCCCTCATTATAATACTATCCTGTGGCACGCACAAGCACCCTCAAGTATTTACGAGTTTCTACCCGTGAGCCTCATTTTTTTTTTTATTTGCAAGAATTTTACAATCGATTTTCATTGAGCATTATAAGTAAATTATTCTGGCGTGGCGCTATAACGTGAATAATTAAATTTGAACATTAGATTCAGCTAGAATCAAACATACGGTAATCACTTATTATTCACGTTATAGTACCACGCCAGAATAATTTACTTATAGTTCTCAGTGAGAATTGACTGTAAAATTCTTCCAAGTAAAAAAAAAAAAAAAAAAGAGGCCCACAGATGGAAACTGGTAAATACTTGAGGGTGCTCGTGCGTGCCACAGGGTAATGTCTCTTTAGCCTGCGGATCTGATTTGTCGTGTCAAGTAATTGAGTAACTAATGTATTTTGGTGGTTGTTAACTCTTATGGATATTTCTTCTGTAACTGTAGTTATCTTAGAGTTTTTTATTGGAATCGTTGGAGAATTTCTCTGTTGGAATTACTTCCTATTCCCCATAGTTGGATCCCATAGGTCCAAACAGGTTTTAATATGGCTTTATATAGCATTATTTTACTCTGCGCGCTTAAGTTGGAGCGTCTGCCAATGAGGCAGTAGAATTTTTTAAATTTTGATTTAAGTTGTTTGGATTTCCAGAATCATCCAGATATCTGACTGAATCTTTGTTTGGAATTGGAATATTATTTATGGTCACCTATGGGCAGGATTGTCTTCGCAGCGTGAAAGTTATATGACTGGATTTATTTTTATTTATTTTGCAGCGCCGTTTGAGGAACCACTTGAGCCTCATAGCGCTAGAAATTTTGAACAATCGTCTTTTCCCATATCTTTTTTCTTTCACACGACGCAACGTGTTTAACTCCGAATGAAATTGAGCAAAAGTTAATTTACGCGCTGTAACGTATAAATCGTTGATATTTCGTGGAATATTCTTCTCTCTAGTTACACGACGATACCTCGAGATATCTGTAATTGAATTGGCTATAAATTCGCAAATTGCTTTCGTTAAGCTCCTAACGAAAGAGGATTATGCGAATGTTTACACAATGCACGAAGGGATATAGATTTCTGGTTTGGAAGTAGAAGATAGAATTCTCCAATACGTGTTAATTATCGGAATTACCCCCAATCACGTTTGCCAGTTTTCCTATAGCGAGTCTCGTACGACTCATTTCCTATTGGTTTACTTGCTTTACACAGCAACCAGCCGCGTTGTTCGATCAATCCGCGTAACCTTTGAGCCAGAACAATGGCGCATTGAATGGCATCATACTCCACGACGTTCTTGTCGTCGGTGAATCAAAGTGAATCGCGTTCTGAAATAAGCAGCTCGCTGACAATACCTCGAACCCCGTGCACAACGTTCCTCGCCTCGGATACAACTGGCTACGCTTCCACTTTTGTCGTTCGAGTGGCACGAATTGACTCCATAAATATTTCCCTTTGGTCTGGTAATATCTTTCCTTGATTAACCACCGCCACTTTTATGTCACACTTTTTATTTCATTAATAATTACAGCGAAGCTCGTAACTTCACTATAGATAGGAATTATAGGATTCTTTTTACATCGGTACACTGTTGCATTATTTTTGGAAAAAGTCAGCTTATGCGCGTACGAGAAAGAGAGGGAGTTTTAATATTCGATAAAAATATAATTATTTAACAGTTTGAGTCCCAAAAAACAGGGTCGAAAACACCCAAACAACGCGATAGTCTTAATCGATTGCGAAGAGAAACAAGAGACACAATAGCGCTCGTCATATTTGTTATTTTTTCGAAATACATCTATATTATTATATATACGTACTATTAGTTTATAAATATTTCAAGTTTTGTTGAATAAAAATTATTGACAAGATAACAGTGAAATACAAAATACCGTCAGTCAAATGTACTGGCACTGTTCCACGCAAAATCTAAACTTGCGACTCAAACGGATATGCATTATAGTATCGTGGACAGATTGTCTAAAAAAATATCGGCTGAACCATAAACAATGTTGCGAGAAATCCTAAGTCTGAAGGGTCTAAGGGTCGGGAAATTTCAATGAGCCAAGCGGCCCATCAATGTGTCGTCGGTCCTTCAGTCGAATATTTACACGAAAGAAGGTGCACATGATCGGTTACGGAATACGTACGTGGTGGGGATATGAGAAAAGACAAAGAGATGCTTAAGGGACAAAGACGAATTAATCGGCAGTCGTTAACTAAAAGTCGAGTTGTGAGGAGTCGTTAGTTGAGAATCGAGTTGCGAGGAGTCGAGAGTTGAATGGAGAGAGAGTTGCTGAGTTGTTATGAGTTGTAAACTATTAGTTGTGAGTTGTGAATTATCCATTTAATTGTCTTAGTTATAGCACATTACTGTATTTAGTTCGCGTTAAATAACCATCGTTTCCTGTTTAATCTACTATAAATAGATCCATCTATCAATGAACTTGTCACATAGGGTAGAAATCATTGGAAATCCTAACTTCTAATATTTCTGAATAAATAATCCTATATATATATATTAGGTTGTCCGAGAAGTGTCTTTCTTTTACAAACTTGTCTTTTACAACGATGCATCTTTATACAAACATGAAACCTAATCTGTCGAACTTTGCGATCTTTATTTTGATAGCACAAAATGTAATTTGATTAAATAATATAAGACGGAAAATATAGTGCGTCCATTATTTCCTTATAAGACGAAAGAAACTTTTCGGACGACCTAATCTATATATTGTACCGTATAAGGGTTCTTTTTCGTTCAGTTTATTTTATTTACAGTGGTTGTTTAATTATTCGAACGATACTAGTTAGTGAAACTGGATCGATTTTTTCAATACACCCACTCTTCGCAGGATTTTAGAATGTTCATGACCCCAGTATTTTGTATTTAAAAGTTCTTATATATCCTGATTCATAAATCTAAGCTTCAGTAGAACAAGTCAGCCCAATAAGAAACTTCCCACGTTCTTCGAGCGTTTCAAACTGTCGTTCGTAGCTCGACGTAGGTAAAATTTACTCAAAAACTAGCTTCACAGTCATCGTCCAATCAATTTGCACACGCGCTCTTCTCTATATAAAATTTCTTCTTCCAAGAAAAGTATTAGATCGTCCGGAAAGTTTATTTCGTTTTATAAGGAAATGGATGCACATTTTCCGTTTTATATTATTTTATCGAATTACATATGATCCATTTTGTTCTATCAAAAAAAGATCACAACGTTCGACAGATTAGGTTTCATGTTTGTATAAAGATACATCGTTGTAAACGATATGTCTGTAAAAGAAAGACACTTTCCGGACAACCTAATATCTGGCGCGACCATACTCTCTTCTTGTATTATATTATAGTATTTCAAAAGTACTCTTCTTGTACTATTATATAATTTCAAATACTCGACCACTTCAGCCATCGAACTCGAACATTGACGGACAATAAAAGGTCGTCAAAGATTCTCGAAACGATATCAAGGTGAAAGATGAACGTTTTCCAAGACATCGGTTCTTTCAGATTCCTCCAAAGTCTGACACTGTAGCGTTACGCTACTCTCCATACGCGTTGGTCGCTTATAGACTGCACAGTTGTCGCAGACACTACGACCACAGCGTTACAAAAGTTCCCGGCGACGTATGTAAATCCGGACGCAAACTCGATTGTCTCCACCTACGACACAGTCTTCTGGTACTGTTGGCCGTCTTCGATGTTTCCTAGAAGCAGCCAGTAAAACGCGTCGCCCTCCTTTCGATTAACGCTGCGAACTCGATTTATACGGTCGTTTAAAAGCGAAACCCTATTCGGGATTCTAGCGCGCGCCGGTAAAGACGTGTAATTTATGCCAGTCGATACAACCGTTTTTGTCTGTTTCGATGGATCGTTAGCGCGTTTCCGACCTGCTGATACGAATGAACGCTGTTTCCGAATTTGGAAAACGAAATGGACGATTTGTACGCGATTAATCTCGCAATTTCCCCATAGACGCTCGCCACAGGTGTGCCATGTTTTATTTATCACGCGAAGTCGGTAAATCGGTGGTCTATCGATTCTGGTCGCGTTTTCTGATCAGTTTTAAATATCGAGATTATCATTCTGTCAGGATCTATTGGGTTAGCAGCTAAGCGATTGCGGATTTTGTCAATATCACCTAATGACAAAATCCGCAATCACTTAGTTGCCATCTAGCAAAGTAATAAGATACGACAAGAAGATTAGTAATTTATTTAGAAAGTATAAAGATATGTTAGAAAGTGGAAAAATTGCATACAATGTACGTACATAAGATGCAGAAATATCAAGTATCTTTTAGAATATTTAACGGACGAGCAAATCTTCGCTTAAGCCCTATTTATTTTTCTTATTATATTCGCAAAAATAAAACGGATCTTCAAATACGAATATAACGATGGAATAAACGTTTGAACCTAATTTGTCGAAGCTAATTGGTTCGATAACGATTAGCAATTAAGGGTACTTGATTTATACGCTCGTTAAATGGGATGTGGGTTATCGATGTCGTATGATTTATTTTTTAAGTCGTTGAATGACAATGATACGGCTTATCCGGAAGGCGGGCGGGTCATGGCTGTTTCACAATGCTTCATTGTTGGAAACCGGCATGAATCGCGCTATCGCCTTTACTACAATAAAGTAACGAGGGTCAGAAGTGCATCGCAAACGGGTCAGGGTATCAGTTGCGGAAAGTGCAACGTGTGTCATAGTTCTACGTGTCTTTGGTATCAGGAGCATCACGTTTGGCTGCGAAATGCTTCGAGATATTGTTCAATTCCATTTTGTGTTCATATCATGACAGACTATATATCGATCGTGAATCATTAAAAATATTAATCTCGTTGGAAAGGATATACGTATAGACTCTAAAACATCAAGTAATCATTCGCTAAGAGCATTACATCTTGTATAAATAATTCTGTGACTTTCTTCTGAACGTAAGTTTTTCCAGTTGCACGAAATCTTCAATTCCGGAGAATACAGCGGAAGAGTTAAATTTTAATAATATCCCATGCTAGCGTTAGTTGCATCGTAGTTTATGGTTCCAAAAAACTTGCGTTATCAGGAAACATGTTACACAATGTAATTTCATTGGCGAAAGTCTACCAACGGAACGTGATATTAAATTTTAATATTAAATAATATTAAAAATTTAGAAAACATTAGTGTAAATTAATAAAACTATCATCTAAAGGTTCGTTCAATCTAATTTGCAATTTATGTTAGAGCCAGTGACGCTTTATCAACGAATCCAATATACCTCGTTTGCATCCATCGAGTTAACAGACCGATCAATCGTTCGCAACGCAGCATTCGTGAGAAATTTTCTACGTGGTAGAAATTGTTGAGAATTTGTTGGAATAAAAAGGATTACAGCGATGGCAGACGACGTGTATTTACCGCTGAAAACATGGAGCAGCGTCGACTTAACTGTGAGGTCCTCATTGTCCGGCTCGGCCAATTAATGGCACGGTCCTCGACAGACCGAGCAATAAGAGGAAATAAAAATGCAATGAAAGCCTTTATTGACTATCATTGGTCGGTTACTGAATGCATTCGGTCTCGTTCACGAAAACGTTCCATTGTTCCTTTCGTTAAATACCCATGGAACGAGCGATGAAACTGGACCAATGAAAAAGAGAGAAGCCCAACGACTTACGAGCTGAGAAATACAGGCTGCGAATCGTTCGATCGTTCACCGTTAATTTTCATCGATCCGGAGACGATTAGCGCGTGAAATGGCGATCGATCGAACGTGCATTGTTTCGTGCTTCTTATCGGCGTTGGAAATTTCCTTAGCTGGATTAATTTCAAATCTGTCGCAACGTCGAAGCATCAAATTCCTTTAATTTCAAACCTGAATCTTAGCGATATTTATGTATTATAGATTTTGCGGATTTTTCGACTATCTGAATTGAGTGGTTAACAGTTCTAACGGAGTAAATGTGAACAGTTTGTATGTTTTAAAAATACTTTTTAGCAGAAATATCACAAAACCGGCCCGAATCTCCACTCTCGAAGATGTTGACGAAGGTGCAACAAAAATTAATATTAGAGCTGCGAAAATATTTCTTATAGCAGATTTTATAATAATTTTGTTACATTCGATCGCGCTTTGATTTATAACATCTTGTTATTTTTATACAATATTTCCTCTTTATAATTTCTGACCCCTTTCCAATGCCTGGCCTTTACCAAAACGAGTTCGCCTGTATAATAAAATAGATGAATAATTCTAGTAGTATGGTGGTATAAATTTTAGCTAGATGAATATATGACTGATTGTTTCTGAATATATGACTGATTGTTTCCGATAAGGCACGTTGCGTGATGAACACGAATCTGTTTCTCTATGATCTAACAACGCGTGACAGTATTTAATGAGCAATCGAACGTGGAACGTGCCGTCACATCGTTCGTACGTGATTCTATACATCATATGACGCCGCTGTTATCATAACTATTTTTACTTCGTCATAGTGGGGGTGTTCATTGAACGAGCTCAGCTATTCCCGTTGGTTTCGCCTTTTTATCAGTTTCCAGTTAGCTTTCTGTGTACTCGCTAGTCTACGCGAATCAGTGAGATAAAAAGCAAACTGTCAACAATGATTACGCAATAATGTAAACGCTCAATTATCGAAAAACAATTCGATATCTTCTATATATATAAAAAAAAAGTTGCTGAAAGATTATCCAAGTTTATTAGATAATATTAGTCATTTTAAATCATCGTTGTTTCTCATCACACGCTCTCTCTTCATCTTGTCAAGTCGGACATTTGAACGCTATTTTATGCTGTAAAATTCGCTGTAAACAATTCCAATTTATAATAACAATGCTCTTCTATTTGATTGCAGGTACTTCAGCATGATATGATAGCAACGATCGAGGAGATCTGCCCCGCAAGATGAAGAATCCTTACGTCCTCGCGTGTTTCCTTCTGCTGCCCGCGGTGCTGGGCCTCACCCTGCAGGAGGACGACCTGGTGTTCGACGACGTCGGCGAAGAGACGACCAGCACCGCAGCCGCGGTTATCAGTCGTCGATTAGACGAGCACAGGACCAGCTGGTACGAGCCCAAGTACTTCCATGACGCAAAAAGGCATCAATTTGACAAGGTGCACAACGTTCCTCACGTCGTCGTGCCAGTTGGACATGTGCTCAAGCTTAAAGTCCACAAGGAAGCTTTCAGCGGCCCTGAAGACTACTACGAGGTGAGAAATCTCGATTTATATCTGCTTTAAATTTCGATATGTCGATAGTTGGGGGTACCAGCTGCTGTCCTTATTAATTACGTTGGTAATTGTAATCGGTGTTATCTATGGGAAACACCAGATGCGAAATAATCACGTTGCAGTATTCAACAAAAGCAGAGTTTAAAATTGATAATTTCGTACGCGTACGAGTGTTAATAACTTTTGTATCGTCAAATTCTATTTTTATTTATTTCTTTGTTTATTACAACTTTACAATTTGCCCAATCGAAATTAGGGAAATTCTTAGGCGCCAGGTTGATTTACGTAACCCAGGAGATGCCGTCTTTAAGAGTCTCAAGGGGATGTCCTGAATTAGAATGTTCTAAAACAGCGTCTTTTTGCGATTTCTTTTAGAAGGTAAAGAAAGAACTGAAGTTATTGAATTTCGAGGTATGGTTTTATATATATTTAACGAATACAAAAATTTTTTTTTAAGTAAAAAAATATAACAGATTTCTAAGCCTATTTCGTGGGCTGCAGTTTTCAATCGGCGTGAAAGATCCACCTCGCAATTCTTGAGCGAAACAAAAAACCAAAAAAGGATTGAATTATTATATATTTTTCTTTTCGATGAATTAAAAAAGTTTGTTAAAAAGTTTATTTAAATAATTGTTATACCTTAAAGTTTATTTTTTCTTTTTATAAAACACCTTTTTTCTTTAAACCCGCCAAACTTTTTAATTTCGCACTATTTTCTGTCTTTTTTTTTAGTTCATCCAGAAGAAAAATATATAATAATTTAATACTTTTTTGGTTTTTTATTTCGCTCAAGAATTACAAGGTGGATCTTTCACTCCGATTGAAAACTGCAGCCCATGAAATAGGCTTAGAAATCTATTATAATTTCTTTTTCACTTTAAAAAAATTTCTTTGTATTCGTTAAATATATATAAAACCATACCTCGAAATTCAATAACTCCATTCCTTTCTTTCCCTTCTAAAAAAAATCACAAAAAGACGCTGTTTTAGAACATTCTATTTCAGGACACCCCCTTAAAATGGATTTTGCTTTTTTCTTTTTAGGCTGACAAATCGGTAGGATGTTCCTTTTTCAGCTTTCTTGCAGTGGGGAATGTGTACGATTCCGCTGCTAACTGGTTAAAAAATGTTAGGAGTTTTTCTTCGTGCTTTCTTTCCATATCTACTTCTTTCCTCTTGGACCGTTGGAATTTTTAAATGTTTGCGTCAGTGCGAGTTTCTCAGATAGCACGAGACAAAACGACTGTTCTCAGTACTTGTGACTAAAGTGATTAAAGTGACTCCAGTTTCTTCATGCGATTCATTGCAACCAATATTCCTCATATTGGCTTTACAATTGTTTCAGTTCATTTTCCACGTTGAGTTTAAATCTGCGACTAGTTAGCCAGTACGTTTGTCTTTTCGATGTACCTTTTACCGTTAATGTTGCCAGTATTTTACTTATTTTGCTTGCGAGATAATCGTGCCATTTGCGCTGGGGTTTACCTTTGTTTCTTTGCCGGCGACCAATTTCTCCATTTTTGCGATACGCGATGAAAAATACTTTCCACCACGTCGGTGATGTTCATTTACCTCGAGACGTGCATCATCTCTTCCTTACTTTCGTCAGATATAATTTCCACGAAATGCAATAAAAGCGATACCTTTCAAATTTTCTTTCCTTCGCCAACGTTATATTTACAAACGTTAAAAATACTCTGACCTTTACCAATAGGCACATAAATTTAATGCACCATAGGAATTACACAGCGATGTATTTAATCTTTGTTATTTACGAGTCATTTTGCGTTTAGCGAAAAGTACCCCACCGACAAAGTGTGTTAATTCTGGCTGTTTGCCAACGATCGTGAACTGATTCTTTCTTTTTCCAATCTCTTTACTCGTATTTAAAATACTTTTCTCGTACGTGACTTCGGTCACCAGAGAGGAGTTTTGTCTTGGAGTAGGTCACGTTGACTTTCCTGGTAGCATAAATTCGCCCGGATTTGTCTGTCAAAAAGTTGAAAGTATATTGTTTGTTGTTTTACTTAGAAGCCAGGTTTAAAAAGTTTGCGCACTATCTTCGGTTTATTGTGGTTGGTATCGTGGTTTAATTCATCGTGACCCATTTCAAGCGAAGTGCAGTATTAAACGAGGATATCAAACAGTGACATCATCCCTGGTGATGCTGCAACAGATGTGGGTGGCGCGTAATGCTTGTGTTTCTTCAGTGTTGTTTTCGCAAATCAGAAGCACACGTGGGCAGCAAACTATATTCTACGAAACACAGGTTCAAGTAATAAGCCCCTGTCACGAGCATGATTTACGAGAATTTTTGATGCAGATCCAGGAAAATTTTCTCTTACCTTCTTGTAGATAAATATCTACGTAATAAGTAGGTAAAAAAAGAGAAAATGGTAAAAGGAATTATTCAACGAAAGATAGTAACGACGAAAAAGAAATGATTATCAACGAGACACTTGCAATTACTTTTCTAATTATACTCGAATGTACTATTAACTTGAAATTAATGTTACAGCCATAACCACAGTAATTTAACTTTATTTTGGAAATTTTTTTACAAAATTGTTTTTCCAACTAATGAAGTAATAATGTCCCTCTTTCAATATTCTTGGATCGTTAACTCAAATTCAAGATATTACGTGGATATCGATGATAATTTCTTTCGTCTTGAGAAATTTTTCACGACTAAGTTTCCAGAGACAGTGGAATTCTAACCGAATTTTTCGCAACTCTTGGATTCTATGGAATCATAGCGATCTCAGCACGCTAATGTAACTTCAGTTTGACCCACAACGTTGGTGCAACAAATAGTCGAACGCGTCTTAATTTGTCAAACGGGAAGGAGCCAGGAATTCCAGGGTTCCGTTTCGGGCAAATTCTGGATTGTCGCCAAATTTCATACCGTCATCCTACCGTACGTAGCTTCCCGTATCTTTCCTTCACTTCCTTTTGTCGGCCATGCTAACGCCCCTAGGTATCTATATTCCTGATTCAATTTGCCGATAACACGGTTAGAAATTCGCAAGGTACGGCATTCATCGTCAGGAAACCAGATCCTACATTAGCATTTTATGTTCTTGAACGAGGGTAGAACCGCCGCTCGAGTACATTCTACGCAATTCTAATTGAATTTTCCAAACGTTTCAGACTTGCGACAAGTTTATTCGACCAAATGCTTACAGATTTATCGCCTATCGAATCGGTCAGAAGCATTTCTCGCTATTTTTTTTGTTTTTAAAAAAACTTAAAATAACCCGGAACAAATTTATTAAGCAGCAATCGATATGCGGTTTTGCTGCACGAACGTTCGCACGAACTATTCGTGTTTCGAAACGATAGCGGCGATAGTGAAATGAAAATTCGATAATCCAAATGTAATCGCCAGCACCGCACGTCAGCCATATCTTCTCTTTCGTTTAGTAGGCCGTCGATAGGCATTTTATTCGTGCGATAAAATCGAACGAGCAACGACCCTCGACCGATGAACATACCCACGCCTTTCGAAGAAAGAATATCCAATGGCATCGACGAAAATAAAAACCACATCTGCGAGGCTTCTTTGTTTTTGTTCGCACGTTATTTGCGGCGACGACGATGAAATTTCGCGAGACTACAGTCACATCCGATATAAATTCGCCATTTTCTTATAAAAACGTTCCCTATCTTCGTGAGATTTATCTTATTTGATTGAGAAATTTAAATACGTATTTTTCGTCGTACGGATTTTCGTCCTCCGGATTTTCCCTTCTGACTGGTTCTTTCGCCAGCGATTTTCACTCGCCGACCCCTGGAATTTGCATACGTTACGCAATTATATTTCTTTTGCTTGCTTTACACACAGTTACGAAAGCAATATGTGAGTTGCTTTTAGCGCGAGAGGTAGAAAGATAGAATCGTTTACTCTGTTCTCGAGTCTGTTAATCGACGTTTACTATAATTATCACGCAAGCAAAAATCTGACGAGAGGTTAAATGCCTATGAAGCGCGTAAGTGAAATTGGACATTCGGATACGGACGATGGAGTGACTGACCTGAAACCAAACGCAACTAAACCCATCTAATTTCCTTTTGCCAGAGAGACGCACATTGCCAACTATCAACTTACACAATTCTATTCACGCGTTCGCTATTACGATAATTACTTGTATCTGACAGTGGAATTGACGCGGGGCCGTGAAAGGTCATCGATCGAGCAACAAACGTAGAAGCAAAAAAATGCACCTCTGCAAATACCATAAAATTTCTGTTAAAAAACCACGACTTGATCATTTCGGTTACTCTGATAGTTTTGGTATTAAATAATTTGTTTTATTTAACACATTGTTAACCGGCAATTTTGCTGAGAATTTATCTCATGTCACCGCATATTATTTCGTAATTGGATGTGGAAGTAAAACAATATAAATAAACTTTAATAAATTATTGAGATATGTGTAATCTTGTGTGCTAGACTAGATTAGCCGCGTAGTAGTGACACACGTATGTGAGTATGAGTGTATGGAAGAATGTGTGTTCACGGTGTCTCGAAAAACAGATGAATACAATTCTTGCGTTAGTAGTATGATATAAAAGATGGTGAGACAAAGAGAGTGCTAAGACGCGTGCAAATGTACATCGACGAAGATCCTGTAAATCACATATTAACACTTTATCGACCGATAGCCTATTAATCGGCTTTTTGTACCGACGCTCACCGACCGATGATCTATTAATCGGCTTTTTATCACCAACGCTTACCGACCGATAGCCTATTAATCGACTTTTTGTTGCCGACAATATTTCTCATTAATTGAGTAGTAATTTGTGATTTAGTACTAAGGTACCTTGCTCAGTTGCGTCAGTTGCGTTGCTTTGTAAGCTCCCACAGTTTTATACCAATTTGAAAAACTTACCGTTCGCGATGAACAAAAAGAATGATATTGGAGAGTCTAAATCGAAACAGAGCCGGCGCCAGGGAGCATCTGCGCCTGAGATACCGGTCGGACGAGTGTATGCTGTTGAATCGCTAACGATCGGTAAAGTGTTAACACTTTGACTGCCACGCCGAAATCACATGTTTCGCTCAGGACAGCACGGGAGTATTTTTATTATTCAAAGCATATAATGGCAAAATAATAATAAATTGACGATGTAAGACAACATTCTTCCCCAATGGACCGTTTATCTTATTGGTTGTCACGGGTAGCCACCGTGGTGCCTTGGTAGCAGTTGATAGCGACATATTATAACAAGGCTTCGTTTATTTCAACTAACCATTCGCATTTGTCATTTCGTAGTAAGCAAAACGTACAGAATATATTGTTGAAACGTGTAGAAGATATTAGTAAACGGTATTTTCTCATTCTATATATAATGTTAGAATACAACGATATTATAATCATAAACACAAACACTCTTATACAGACACCTACTCAGGCATTTGAACAGGACATTTACACAGGTCATACTCATTACTGTATAGAGAGGGGGGTTCAAAATCTTCGAGGGATCATGGGTCACTACCTACAGTCAGTCTGAGAGTAATTAGCCAACTGTCAACAATTGATAAATTCTTTACCTGCATACTTTGTTAATCACTCAGTTATATGTAAAATACATTTGGTTCTGTAGCTCTGTTTAATAAATATCACCTAATATTATTTCAACATAAACATTGTGTCTTCCGCAAATTATTTATCTTAATTTTAAGATTAAATTCTAACATATAATAGTAAGGTATGTGCACACAAGATTAAATTCTAATATATAATAGTAAGGTATGTGCACACTTCTACTTCAATTATATGATTATAGAGCAGCATTTACGATTATTTTCTAAGGTGTGTTTATAATAATATTCGTAGATTAGCCTTCAAAGATATGGATGCAAACACAGTGCACCGTTAGATGCAAGATTTGTTCTCATTTTTCTTTATCGATGCTCTAATAAAAATGTTTAATCGTTCAATGGTGCACTTTTTATTTCAAAGTATCTTCTATTTATCGGTTATATTCAAAATGCCCTAACTGGTAATTTTCATACAATTTTTACAATTCTAAGATCTTCAAGCGCTCCGGGTACCAATGACCAACGTGGTAGTCAAAGTGTTAAATAGATCTGAAACTATTTTGATATAAATTCTAAATGTAATCTAACTATTACTTTACTTTTATTTCCGCGATTAAGATCCGCAATTCTCAACATAAATTTTATTTATTATTCGACTTTTAATATTTCACTCGGGCAATCAGATAAACCATCCGCGTATAATTCATTGAAAGATTCTTCATTGGTACGTTCCATAATCGTTGAAATTTTGTTTACAACAAAGGAGGCAACTTGACGGGTTTTATAAGCAAGAGACACACAGCTTGAGATATGCTGACCAACAATTGCACTGTATGATCTCCATCAGTGCTCTGAAAAACGACGCTGATGCGAAAAAAAAGCGCATCACGAGTTTTCTCGTGGCAACGTTTGGCCATGAAAACACGAGTTAACTCAACAATATGTTAATATGAAACGATTAAGAAAGAATCAAATACATTAAGCAATTTTTATATGTTATAAAAACAGTTGTTCGACCCTAACGGAAAACTGCTACGATGGTTGTATTGGGACGACGCGGCGTCGACTCTGATGGGCGTCCCGACGAAGAAGGACGTGGGCAGACGCGTTTTAAGCGTGAAAGTGGTGCCAAAGCACGATGTAAGTGAAACGAAGGACCTGTTCGTCGTGCAAGTGGTGCCGGAGAAGCACGAGGAATTGAAGCACAGAGACGGAAAGGTGAGTTCCTTATATTTGAGCAAAGTTCTCGAGCACCGTTGCCAGGCCCTATCGTTAACGATGAAAGCGTTCTATTGGCAACGATTCAATTAGCTCCTGGCCGAACAACAGGTACCACTAGCCTGCCACTATCAGAATTAATCGTAGGATCTCGCAACCTGTTGGCCAACTTGCTAACTCTTTCCATTAACCGTGCGAATCGTTTCGTTTCGAACAGTAATTGTTCTTCTTTTTCAAATACGAAAGATCTCGTTGAAAATCGATCGAACGGAATTACGTTTGAATAATAGTCGCGTCAGCGAAGGGAAATAAAATCGTGGAAACAAATGAAACTTTTAGGATCCAACGATATCGATCGAACAGTACATCAAACTATAATTGGAAATTATCCTAACAGATAAATTTGCCGCTTTGGAAACTTGTATTAGGTTGTCCGAAAAGTTTCTTTCGTTTTATGAGGAAATAATAGGCGCACAAGGTTTTTTGTTTTATATTATTTTGTCGAATTACGTACGATGCATTTTGTTCTGTTGAGATAAACACCGCGACAGTTCATAGACTTAGTTTGTATGAAGCTGCACTGTTGTAAGAAACACGTTTGCGAAAGAAAGACACTTCAAACAACCTAATACAACCGTGCGTTTCTAAGAATCTGAACGATTCTTACGAGTTTTGAACGATGCATCGTTAATCGTTTATACAGCTTTCTTCAATTTCTTTATGTTCTACTACAGAAATTCACATTACAGATGCTGTCACTTGCTTCCTTCTTTACTCCGACTTTACTCCGAAGAAAGACACTTTTCGGACAACCTAATATCTCCAAATCTCATTGTACAGAACTGTATTTTGTAAAAATCTTCGGTGTTTGATCGTTTCACCCTAGAACGATTAATCAAGTCATTTTCGCTTAAATCCGTAAAAATTCCTATTTTCCAAACGTCATGTTCCAATGTCTTGTCTAAAATAATAATAAATCGTTGTTAAGTTTAGTCGAGTAGAAGAAAAATATGTCTGTAAGAACGACGAAGGAAAAGAGACTCTGATATTTCCAGTGTTAAAAAACTCACGTTTCTTTAAACCTATTATCCATTTGAGTGAACGATCAGATCATTCAGGTTGGCCAGAGCACGCTCGTTTGTTGCTAAACTCGGTGCGTCCAGCCGAAGCTGTTAATGAAGCGGTAAATCAATTAGCACGTTAATCGGTTTCGTCGGTCGATCGAGCAACAAGCATATCGGGGTTTGACTTTTGCGCGACGCGTCGATCGTTTTAATCGGATCCAGCCGATTTTCGGTATCTAGATAATTAATTGGTCGCAATGCCGTGCTCGTTAAATCGTTCGACGAAATTATCACGTTTATCCTTCGCTACGAGACTGTGGCCGCTTACCTGGATCACTCACGTCCACGGAAACATCGCCATTTTTGAACCGTTTAACGTCGATTAATTAAACGAGTAAACTGGATTTCATCCCTCGACGCACGCGTACGTGCGCGATCTCTCGACCCTGGCCGCTTGCAAACGGGAAATTCCATTTGCTATCGTTTGCCTGCCGTTTCCAATTATTCGATCTTTACCGGAGAAACAGCAACCTTCTGCGACGTACTCGGCAAATTATATTATATATTTTATTTATAACACTAAGCGGTTGAAACACGCAAATCTTTGCCTTGGTTTTTACTTTCTCTCTCTCTCTCTCTCTCTCATTCTCTCTTTTTTTTTATCGTGTTCGTAAAAACGCGAATTTGCGTGAAAATCCGCAGTCCATTCGTTACATTATCTCGCACAAACACAATCCATTCTGCTCTAAATTAATTCTCTGCTACTCGATAAGAATTATCAACCCTTATCAATTATACCTCACCCTTGACTCTGCGTTTTACCATATAACGCGTCCCACGAAGAACATAATGGAATCTAATAAAGCTCCTACAAGATGGTAAGAACTATCGAACCGATCTTCTAAACAAATTTTTTGAATCGAAAGAACCCGGGATAGAAGGGTGGAATTTGTTCTACTCGCGTGCAGCGGTGGAGCGAAAGATCGCCGCACGGCGTACGATTGCATCGGTACGTTTAAATCTCGCCGAGAAATTAGTCTGGTAGACGTTGTTGATTGATGCCAATTGATAGTCCTGCGTATTGTGCGTCATCGCGGCTGAATATCGTTCGGATGGTCGGCCTTAATTCCTCGCGTTTCGCACACTGACACCGTTCGCTTCTGCCTCCAGTCAGCCAACTGAAATGGGACGTCTCTCTGATTTTAGACACACTGCAACGAAGGGGAGGAACAGACGCTGCTGACGATACTGCTGGATGCCAGGTTCGACAACCTCTCGCCGGTCACGCGAGTCAACACCATCGAGAACCTCGCAGGATTTCTGGGACTTCACGTGGTACGATAGCATATAGGCGCAATACTCGTAGCTTTAGTCGGGAAGAAGTCCGAGGAAAAATTGAAACTCGATTTCCACGCGACCGACGAACCAAAATTTCTCAACAGATTTCTAGAAATTCCAACGCATTTCGTGCGTCTCTGCTGACGTTTCGAACGATTAAAAAGATCGAGGCAATTTGCAATAGAAAGGCCAAAGAGCACCACTTTTTAGTAATTCGAGCGAACCGACAGGGAGGAACTCAGAAACGATCAAAATGAACCTGCTTGCTGAATCGCGCTCTAAATTCCTCATTAATAATATATCTGTAGAGTGATAGATTTTTTCATTTTTGGATACATAGGATTTAAATGTTGCCTTTCTATCGCTGCAAACCCTTGGATTATCAAAAATTCTAAACTTCTTTCTTCCTGTAAATTGGGCTAATCCTCGTCTTGCGAATCGACGAAAGCGATCTATGGATCTTTCTGATTCATTAACACGCCGAAATTAGACAGAAATTTTAATCGGACAAATTTGAGAAATCGCAGGGCTATCCTAATGCGCGAAGTAACGCTCGTGGCGAAGAATATTTGATAAAGTTTGCCAGGAGAAGCTTCTTTATGAGAAGGGAAACTTTATGACGTTACACCAGGCAGTGCAACGTTGTGAAATAGAAGATGCATCGCGAGCTCGACATAATACAGAAAATATTCAAGTTTTAAAGCATCCCCGGCGAAGAAGTTCCGTGGAGCATAAATTGGACGCCTTTGAGCAGGCCGCTATTTTTTTCTCACCGCGCGTCTCGGGAATTCTTAATTAATTTAATCACCGCGAAAAACAAAGAAACACATTACTCTTTATACACGTAGAGCTGCGTTCGTTGCGCATGTTGCCGCGCGCGTCAGACTGTTCCCTCCTCACTTCCGTTCTGCTATTATCTCTACAATATATTTTTACTGCTGTTGGAGACAACAACGTCCAATTTTTCTCTACGTTATTTTACATCGCCTGGTATCGCTTGAACGAATGAGATTTGCAGCTTTTATGACTGCGCGCTGAGAAACTGCAGTTAGGTGCAATATGAAGAATGCAAATAGTATTTTCCACGAGGCAAAAACAGGTAGAGCCGCAGAGTGTGCGATAGTCCACGCACTAGAGATTAGATCGTATGTAGTTTTTTCGTACATTTTACAATCTCCGCGGTTATTCCTATTTTGTAGATGAATCTTGTTATCGTAACAAGTATCATAATATTTATATGAAATTTTTCTGCGGTAACTGTTCAAATATTTTCCTCGGCCACTGTATTTTTCTCTGTACATAATACGGTCCACTCGACAGTGTACACTTTCGTTGTTCTACGAATAATTAATAAAATAATTCTACGAATCAAAGAAATCGAATAATCGCGATTAACCATGTTTGTAGAATCATAGCTTTCTGCATATCGAAGTGGAAATATTTCGGAAACGTCGCGAGATATCTCGAAACGGGTCGCGCCGCTTAAATCACGGGAAATTGCATCGTCGGAGAAATTCATTTCATCGGAATAATCAAATCGATTACGTGAATTCAATCTTCAGCCATTGAGGATGATTTAATTGCATCCCGTGGAATTTTTGCCCTAGTCGGCTCGCGATGGACAAAAATCTATTTTCCGTGCGATTAGAGTGCTCGACGTAATCGAAATCGGGATGCGCGGACATCTCCCTCGTTATTTGCGTTGTCTACTATCGGCAAAAAAATTCGGCTCTTTTATTCATTTGTGACGTTTCGTTCATCCTCGATTCGAATTTCAGAGCGCGTTTTCGATGCATCCGCAAAACGCCAAGGAAAGTTTCAACGATGATTCCACCGTGATCCTCAGCGGGTTAGGAAACGTGAAACACCGGAAAGAGAAACACCTCACGGCGGTCCAGTGGCAGGTGAGATCTTTTGATTGAAATTTTTACTTCCCTCGTAGTCTTCTTAGTTTTGTCAGTTTGCAACGGTCTGCATTCGAATCTTATTCAAACACTATTATTTCTTTTTTTTCTGTGTCGTTAGCTATACCACTTGACAATTCTTTAAAGAAAGAATATCAAAGGATATTGACAACGATTAAAGCTAACATTCCACGTTCGAATTTTATTAAAAGGTCGGTTGCGACGGCCATTTATGGAGGCACCAGACAGATTTGGTGAAACATCTGCGAGAACAAGCGAAGGATGGCACCCTGGCGGAAGTGATGCAACTTCCGGTCCTGCTATGGCGCGTGAAGACGGAGTCGAGCTTGTTATTGAGAAGCAGAAGGGAAAGCGGTTCTGGGCATTACGGTAACGCGGACTACGAAAGTTACGATGATTATGACATCGAATATGATGGCGAGGATGACGAAGACGGTGAGGATGGTGAGGACGGTGAAGATGGCGATGACTCGCAAGTATCGCCAACTTTCATGCCGGACACGAATTCTCCTAGAGAAAATCTGCCCGAACATCCGCACAGGCATCACCATGGAGAAGAACCTATCGATTGGAATGTAAGTTTTATTCATACGACGAAGAATAATTAGAGATATTTTAGTTTTGCGTAAAACTAACGGAACTTACGCGTGTCCTAGACCGAAGAGGATATCGATGAGGAGGAGATTCCAGTCGTGAATCAACCAAATGTAGTGGAGAGTGCATTGAACAGAACCACTACGGACACCACGTCGCCTGTAAGTACCAGATTGGAGCTAATCGAATTGTGTGATGAATTTGAAATTTGTCACCGATTCTTCTTTTAAATTAGAAGAAACGTTAAAAAAGAAAATAGCAAAAGAACATCGCTATATAACTGGCTTTCGTTAAAAATTCTTATGTCTCTGTCCTTCATTCGCCACGCCAATCGCTTAAGGGAATCGTTGCGCTTAAAATATTTTAGTCTAGCTGTGGGTACTGCGTGTTCAATGCCGACTTATGCCATTTTCTATGCCGTTTAGGCGGTATCGATCGATGTATAGGAAGCGCTGTAATGCGAAGTAACTCTGTTGAAGTGGATACGAAAGCCTGAGTGTGTGTGTGTGTGTGTGAGAGAGAGAGAGAAGAGCACACATATATATATATTATTTTTTCTTTCTTATAGTTCTTTTTTTTTTGTATACATCTTCTTCGCTCCCTTCGTAATGTAACTAACCAAGTTTTTCGTGCCGTACATCGCATCTACTAACGATTTCGCAGACAACAACCACTGAACTTACATCACCACCATCAACAACTCCAACAACCACCACCACGACGACCACCTCAACTACTTCGACAACAACAACCACCCAACAACCACCCTCGTCAATGGCCAATACAACAACTAGCACAACAACGAGTACAACAATAGCAGATACAACAACAGCAAGCATCATGCCGACCATCATTGTCCCATCGACCGAGACACCGGAGAAATCGGAGAGCACCGAAGAGACAACGAAGAACACCAGATACACGGAGACCGAATCTCTAAACGTCTCATCTGTCACTATACCAGAACTCACCACCATCCCTCCTTCGGTAATCGTTCCTCACTCTAGTACCACAACCATGGGAACCACACCTACCACCGTTGTTGTCGAAAGGACGGAACCGGACGTCACCAATGGTACCGTTAATGTTACCACGGAAGAGGTAATGCTTCAATGCTTCAAGCTTTCGTTTGTACGATAGTTCATGCTACGCGTAGAGTCCGTTCACGTTAGTCTGTCGCTTTAGTATGCCAAACGATAGGTCATTGTGTATCACATAGCCCACCCAAAGCCATCTTCTGCCTTATAAACGATGCGCGACGAGGTTCGTAGCGTGGATATCCTTCGCTCATTGTCGTTTGTCACAAAGCTGCATAGATGCTGGCGGGAAAGTTAAGCGCAGCTTAGAAGTGTAATTTAATACAGCGTCGTGCACAGGCGTGTCACTTTAGAGTAAGCTGCGCCGAGTAATAATTCATACGAGTAAAGCAAGCGTGCCAACTCCACGGAAAGGGAGTATTGTCCATGAGAAACTGGCCAAAACCAAGGTTTCTTGTTCTCATTTGCATTTCGAAATTATGGTCGAAAAGATAATTCGCACGATCTCCTCGCAGCATTCATTAATTACCACGATTAAGTTGTCCCTTTTTTTTTTTTTATTATTCACGATGTCTTCATACATCGAGATTCGACGATTTGACTACTTGTTCCTGAATATTAAAGCATCCTTTTTCTGCCTTTAGCCGACGGAACAATCGTCAATGTCTTCGACGAAACAGCCCATTACTCTATTACCAATACCTGTAAACACCACCACCACAACCACAACCACCGCACTGGTCACAAATATCACTACGACACCCACAACAACAACGACACAGATGAGAACCACACCAATCACTACAACTACAACCACCACCACTACCACCACTACTACTACCATGGCTCCAACCACTGCTAGTACAACCACTACCACGACCACTACCACTCCAGCACCGACAAGCGCTGCCACGGAACCGCCTAGGGTTACCACGGAAACCATAGAGTACGGAGTTCGCAACTTCCCGCCCAAACAAGATAGGAGACTGAAGAAGATACCAGTTACGGCTGGAAAACCGTTGAACTATGTTATACCCGCTAATACGTTCAGCGATCTGGAGGACGGAGATACCAGAAACCTGAAGCTGAGTTTGTATCTGCAGGGTGCACCGTTGAAACCCAGCCACTGGCTGCAATTCAATCAAAGGACGCAGGAGGTTTATGGATTGTAAGCATTAGTTGTCAAGGAATGATTACAAAGTGGTTTATTACGTGTGAACTGTGTTCAACAGTGAAATATCCTGCATGTAAAGAATTTACTTTTTAATTAATCATTATTTCGCAGGCCACTGGAGAACGATATTTCTACCTGGACCTACGAATTGGTAGCTGGCGATAGCGAGGGATTAAATGTGACAGATCGACTCGACATTCACGTGCAGCAGCACAAGCTCAGTCGCAGTGTGAACCATGAATTCAGTATTTATTTAAGGATCGATAAGCGCACTGAGTTTCCTACAGACGTTGACTGGGAGCTAAAGGTATTCATCTGTTATAATAGAGCCTATACTAGTGCGTTCAATTGTTATCGGTTTATAGGTAATTCGAGGAATAGCCGAATTGTATGGAGATAGCGATACCAGGCATATCACCGTTAGAGCTGTTGATATCGATCGCGACCAAGCAATCTTCACTTGGACCAATGATAGTTTACCTAGAAGCAGCGAGTGCCCTAAAGAATATATCGACGATCTGATGCATGTAATTATGGTTTTAATGTCTCGTTATTTTTTCAGATGCGTATTAAAGAGAATCTTATTAAATATCTGTGATTTAGGTCCTGATTGATAAAAACGGCGAACCCAGTCCTTCATTGAGGGATGTTCTCCTTCCTGAAATTAGAGTCAAGCGAGTGGTCTACCAGGGTATTGGACAGTGTGAGGACATGTCCCGTCCAGAAGTACCAAAAGTGTCTACGCAAGAGCCTAAATCAAACTTCCCACCGGTACCAAGGAACCAGGTGGACCTTGTTAATGCCACTGTTGGCCAGTTGCTTGTATTTAAAGTACCAGAGGTACGTTATTTCATAACAGAAGAAACGCACTGTTTCATTTAAATATAAATCTAATACAAATTATTATTCTAGGATACCTTCTACGATGCAGAAGATGGTTCCGCAAGAAATATGCAAATGTCTCTACTGACCATCGAACGCAAGCCTATTCCCCCACAGGAATGGCTGCAATTTGACAGCAAGAATCAAGAATTTTATGGAGTACCAATGCGTAGTGACGTTGGACGTAAGGAATATCAATTAGTAGTTACTGACAAAGAAGGTAAGCAAAATTTACCGCTTCCACGATGTAAACACTGGATATTTTTATAGAACTTTTGTCAATTCCTTATAGGCGCAAGCGCCACCGACGGCCTAGTGGTTGTTGTTCATTCTGCACCCTTCATGCACCATACGGTGGAATTCTCCATGACCCTGGACATCCCGTACAAGTCGTTTGCACACTCTGCCCTTCAAAAGCGTAATTTCATCGAAAAACTCCGTGATTTGTATCAAGATAAAGATACTAGTGCGATCTCTTTACATAGTATATCGAATGGTAGCACGGTAATCACGTGGCACAACAGAACCTTGCCTACCTCGTATTGTGCCCACGAAGAAGTCAGTAGATTGCGTTCGGTACTCGTAAAGAGTGACAACGATCGTCGATCTGTAACGGACGAGGTTCTGGATGTCATGGGCCCGAAATTCCCTGTGAAACAAATCACTGTGGTCCCCATGGGCATCTGCCTTGGCGAATTAACAGACGTTCATTCGCCTGACAGTCACGTTCCACCAGTGGACGATTCCACCTCAGTCGGGGCGTTCCACGATGATTATCTTATCACGTTCGTCCTACCGGCTATAATAATCGCTATAATGCTCATCCTAGCGGGTATCATTGCCTGCGTGTTGTACAGACGAAGGCGTAGTGGTAAGATGAGCGTCAGCGAACAGGACGACGAGAGACAGAGTTTCCGTAGCAAGGGTATACCCGTCATTTTCCAGGACGAGTTGGATGAAAAGCCAGATCCAGGTATTAATTTTTCATTTATTTAAATACCTAGATTTGCCACTATTCTTGCGTTCACTAAGGCTATATATTTTTATCGTTTATTGCAGGTAACAAGTCTCCCGTTATTCTGAAGGAAGAAAAACCACCACTACCACCTCCCGAATATCAAAAGGCTGAAGATGGCGCGGACGTGCCGATGTTGCCAAAGGAGAATTCCGAGGAACCGTACCAACCACCTCCACCATTCGCAACGAACCGCGATACCAATCGTCAGAATCGTCCTAAACCCACCCCGACGTACAGGAAACCACCCCCATACGTACCACCCTAACAAAATACGGTTCACTCGCCCACGCGCAAATATATGTTAGCGATGCTCGGAGACTCCCCAATACACGCGCAAAACCAAACCAACTATCAGAAGAAACCTCAGCTTGCCGGTAAAATGGACAACTGTGGTAATCTGAACATATACAACAATCTTAAGTAAAAAACAAAAAAAAAAAAAAAGAAAAATAGGAAAACACAAAGCTTTCGTTCGTCCCGGCATTCGAACAATATATATATGTATATGTATATCGGTATCACGAAACGAGAGAAGACGAAAGATCTGTTCAGGAGAACTCACGCCAAAAGTCACGCCCACTTTTACTTACTTTGTAATATTATCTATGTACATGTATACTCATTCGTCGCTATTTATCCGCGGTATATAACGTATTTAAGGGAAGAGAAAGACGAGGGAACGAGGGATGGGAAAGTCGTCCTCGAGTTTCTTTCCTTTTTCTTCTCCTCTTTTTACTTTCATTTTTTAACAAAACAGATGCACTTTTTGTCATCGATCGTCTTGTAATTTCACGGGATACATTTTTCTAGGGAGTGTATGGGATTACAAATCACGCGTTGCCTTTCGTAACGAATTCAAACTGTAGAAAGAGAGAAAGAAAGAGGGAGAATGATTCTACTACTCCGACCGGGTAAGCGGATATTTTAGGTTTTAGGTTTACGAATCTTGTAGAACCAGCCAGTCGTTTAGGGCGAGATGTATTTTACTCGATAATATGGGGTAGCAAAGAGAGTCGGTGTTTGTATATGCAGCAACGATACTCGTTAAATATTTCAGTAATATCAGTGCCATTTTTTAAGCAATAAGGGTATCCTGCTGTGAACGAAGAAAACACTTACTATAAATGGTTCTACGACTTAACGCAATTTACTGTTAAAAAATGAAAAAAAAAAAAAGAAGCAAACGGTCTCCAAGTATCAAAGACTATCGACTTAACGAATCTTACAACGTACCTACAACGCGTAACGCTGCCAGATGAGAAAAAAAGAGATACATGATAATTCTTCGTCGGACGAGACAGTTTTATCGACAGTTATTCAAGCCTCTTTTTTTATACTGTCCATAAGTTTTTTCAAGAGGAAGGAATATCGAAACAGGAACGAAGAAGATTTTGTATATTCTGCGATTTTATTGAACTGACCCATCCGACGATCGGTTATGCCAGACTTAAACAATTAACTTAGTGAGAAGTGAGGATTTTTTTAAAGAAAAAAAAAATGGAACATAACTTAACCGTGTGTATCTGTTTGCGCGATATGCCATTGCAGAGTGACAGCAAAATGCTTCCATTGGCGCTGTAGGCCACGCAGAATAAAAGAAAAAAAAACTAATGATAATATATATAAATATATATATATATATAAAAACTATGTATATTACCTATTTGTCGTTCGATAGACAGTCTGCTGCATTACTTATTGTTAGATTGATGTCGTTCGAAAAACACTGCCAAGACCTACTGTCTAGGGTTTACATTGTCTTGCACTTTTTATTTCTTTATTTCTTTTTTTTCTTTGCACTGTACAGGAGGAAGCTTCCCATTCGTTTCACGCACAATCAGACAAAGAATTCGCTCTCTTTTTAACAGCTCTGTGACTATTATCTAAGGTCTTTTGTTTCTATTTTTTTTTTTTTTTTTTTATCGTTTGAAAGAAAAAGGAAGCTCTAGTTTTAACGATTCTAAACCCGTCGATGGCTTAATTTAATTTAGAATTTACATAGTTACCAAGCCAAAAAAAGTACTAACTATTTAAAGCAGAGAAGAAAAAATGGAATTAAAAATAAGAAGGAACAAAGGACACGGAGGAGAATAAAGTAATAAGACCTACTTTTTAACATATACAAACGTGCGTAAACACCCGTACACCTTATGAACAGGGCGCGCACACGTTTTTTATATGAATGATTTTGTACAATCTAACCAGCTGCTCTGTTACACAACAAATTTTCGACTGATTTTCGTGAACGAATAAACAAAAGGAAAAAGGAACGAGAATGAACCACAATTTTTTTGGGATACGGGTATGTACGCGCTGCCGTTTCTTCAATACCTCGATAGTTTCCTGATATTTTTTCAAAGAGGAAGGAAATAATGCGAGAAATCGAAAGAAAAGAACGAAGGACAAGGGAAGGAGGAAACAGAAAGAGAAGTAACAAAACAAAAGTAAAAAGAAGCGATATCTTTTGCGTACCTCGAATTTGGAGGCTCTGTTCATCCACTTCTTCGCAACAGAAACAGGTAGTTGACGAATCTACAAATTTGGGGTCACTCCTATTAAAACTTAGTGTGAATGATGATGATGATAATAATAATAATGATGATGATGATGATGATGATGATATTTGTGTATGTAGAATGATAAAAAAAAAAACGGATGTTTGGTATGCAAGCTAAATTACGATATAATATATATTAATTCACGTCTTTATAATGTAGAAGATTTAAGTATATTAACACGCGACTACTCTTTTCAATCCTTCTTCATCGCGCCTTGTTTATCGCAGAATAAAAATCAGGCAGATCATTCTATTTCCACAATGCAAAACTATTGCGTTCCAATGAAACGAACAACACGTACGATTCGTCGCGATAATCGCACGAATTAGAAAACCTCGGGAGTATTTTCTATTTTTGTATCACGTTTTAGCGTATCCGCTGTTCAAGGAAATTGATGTGTCACGTATCGTCTCGTCGCGTCCACGCTCGAGCTACCTTAAAAAAAAAAAAAAAAAAAAAAAAAAAAAAAAAAAAAAAAAAAAAAAAAAAAAAAAAAAAAAAAAAAAAAAAAAAAAAAAAAAAATAAAAAAAGGAAGAAAAGAGACACAGAAAGGTTTTTTTACGAGAGAAAAAAAAATATATATAATAAGAATAAAAGAAGCTCGGATCGTGGATGAGGCCATATCGATCGTGCGTGGCTGATCGCAGTATATGTACACGCTACTCAATGACTACTTTCGAATCTCCGGTCTGTGACCTGCGATAGACAAGAGCAGAACTCATATCATGCTTCTAATCATATCATCGCTATACGCGTAACTCTCATGCGCTGCAATTGTGTTATTGTGACGGAAACGACGATTATGTATAATAAACGTGTACGATATTTATAAGATACGGTGTCAGAAGTGGAAAAACTGTAAAGAAGAGGTCGGAAATGGCGAACATGCAGCTGATCGTCGTGTTTAAGAACAAGCTTTTGAATGGAGCTTACTTTCTTTTTTTCTTTTTTGGCCTGCGAAACGAAGAGAAGAAGAGAGAAAGAGAGAGTGTGTGTGTGGTTCGAAAGTATTTTGTATAGAAGAGAAGAAAAGCTAGGGAAACAAGAATGAAACGACGAAAGAATTACGGAAGAAATACAAAGGAAAAATCGTAGAATTCGGTGGAGTCCAGAAGGACAACCGAAAAAGTTCCGCTTCGAGGGAAGAGACGAAGGAGGAGAAACGATTATCACGTCGCGTATAAGTAATTTCTTGTACACATAATGATATATACATAAAAGTAATACTCGTCGACTGGGAATTCGCAAATTATTTTTGTCCGCTATGGCGCCTCGACGGAACCCCGGATGGAAGGAATCGGGCCAGGTAATAAAATATCGTCCTTCCTTCGATCTGCACGATCGAAAAGGCATCGTATCTCGTTAACGATCATCCTATCGGGTGGTGTGGTCGACGACTAATGAAAGAAGCGTGAAATAATACAGACACAGACACACAGATACACGCGTATACAGATATCTCTGACAAGTACTGCATATTAAACACGTGTAAAGTTAAGAGTTAATAAAGCCATTTTAGGATACCAGGCTTCTCGTTCGTTCCTATTACGTGTACATTAAAGAAATCAAATAGATTATTAAAGTTATCGTAATGGAGTGGGTATACCTTGCCATCAGCAAGGTGAGTCGCTCAAGGATCTACCTTGAACTTCCACTTCCGCAAAGTAAATCACGCTGTCATTTCCTATTTTAACCTTTGTCGATTTCTTCGCTATTTATCTCGATCTATTTATCCTCCGTTTATTTAGACTGTGACTGTGTTTCCCTTTCATATTCGAATCCTTCAAGGACCTCCAGTGATGTGCACAAATTTCCAGCCAGGTAGATCGTTCGCTTCACATCCTAAAAGCGATATTTTAAGGAACTCCAACTATGTAACATTTTGTTGCGGCTTCAGTGACGCGAGTCCCTATTTAGGTTCCATTTTCTTAATTATTTACGTGAAAACGTGAAATGGCACAAAGGTGCGCAGTTTGCATATCGGCTTTGAAATACAAAATAAGAAATTCGTCCGGCCAGAAACATTGTACGACACTCTATCCTCAACTCCCCTTGCTGACTTCCTATTTTATTATTCTTTTAGCTCGGTCATCGTACGTTTCTGTTTGCATTCCATTTAACCTACGCGGAAGACACGCGTGCAAATATTTTTTAACTTCGTACTGAACGTCAAACAAAGTGTGTTCGTATGTTCTCATAGACGAAACTTTTCGTGAGACCGTCCTCGATTTCACCTACGTGTCACCTGTTCTTTTCACTTCGATTCTCGTGCTTCGCGTTACGTCTGTCTTCGGTTAAATTATACTTACAAACAAATGACATAAAGGAGACAGGTGTTAATACCTTTGTACGATCGTAACGTGCATGTGCAATAATCGCAGCTGAAACAAGGTACACACGCGTGCAGTTCGTGAGCAAAAGTTTGCGTCTACCAGTTGAATACTTCATTTATGTAAACAATTGACGATGACTTAACGAGGATTAATTAGATCGAAGCTGACAAAGAGCTGCTACGGCACGGCGTATCGACTGCCGACCTCGCTTTTGACATTGGCTTCACGCCCGTATACATTTTTTTTTAGCAATTTTAAGTCGCCACGATGATGACGGATGTCGTGTTACCTTCTCATGATCGAACATTGTCTCTGCCTTCTACACATCTATGAAGATATATCGTTATCATATCAATAATCGTAGACTTGAACGAACGATTCATCGAAAAAATGGCAAAAAGTACGTCATCTTTACGTCATCGTAGAATTGTGCAACCGAAGAGGGAATCGTTGAAATTTTGCTACATTGATTTGATTAAAAACATTGCACAGGTAAAATACAAAACTGATATTTGGGAATTTCTAATAATATGAGATAATGGAAGTAAAAAGTGAATCATTTGATGCAACACGTTACATTAAGTAATATTCTTAGTATTTAGGACATTATTCGTTGCTGTCTCATTAATTGAAAAACGCTGTACTTCGGGATGTAACATAGATAAGAGCACGTAAAGGGAAATTTTGACACGCAATGATTCACACAATAATTGCCATATTGCGTTTTGGCCGAAAATTCTAGGAATTACTGATAAGGTTCCACGATTACGTAAGTATCGAAATTATTTAGGTAAGTCTGATAGCATAGCAGTTGATCGAAATTCTACGGATTCGAATATTATTCGAACGGCCATTTGAAATTCTCCGCATTCATCGAGATGCTTCAACGATCCATCTACCGTGTTTCCAAATTCTATAAATAAATTACTCAATTATCACTTTATTCTTAAAACAATTTTAACGTCCGATAATAATAAACGTTCACTAACAGAAATAACACTAAATGTATTATGAAAATAAAAGAAGCGGTGTTGCAGATGGCGACTAACGATTAGCATTTTTAACGCGTCTGCTCGACGTCTTTGCACAAGCCGATGATTAAGTAATACCTACAACGATACTTCCGAGGGATCGAGTCAAATCGACGTTGATCACGATTAACATAAATTATTTTCGTAACGATCGAATTCAAGGCGTTCCTTGAATCGTCGAAAGATTGTTGAAGTTTCTATACAATAGAAACGTTCCCTAAGGTAAAATTAGACAGCAATTTAATTGCCGCGAAGGACAAGCAAAATGACAATTACGTAACAGTTGCAGAGAATTTGAATAAAATATCGCTTCCTTCTACACGGCAAAATTAAAATGCAAAGGAGTTTCATGAACCAAACGGCTGGTTAGGAATTCTCTTAATGAATGAACAATTGTGTATGTTCTGGCAGAAAATCGGAATTCTCTTTGTGGCCTGTTTGACCATGTTTGGAAAATTTATGACGGTTCTGATGAATTTATGAGATGGTCTTTTGTAATTTGAATAAATAACCTTCGCCGTCATCCTACCACAATAAGAAGTTACCATGGCTCACGGTAATTTCTCTTTTTCCTTCAAGAAATTTACTAGGTCGACCGTGCCAATGCTATTGACAGCTATTTTGTAAATCTTGTTTCCTGTTCGGTTAAAATCGAACCTTTATCTGGTCGAATTTCAGTCAGCGTCTTCCTTGATTCGACGACCAGACAGACCTTGCACTCAGGCATACCGAAATAAATTACGCTACAGCTCGTTTGCCGATCGTTATACACGATTAATTAAGAAGAATATCTGCCCATATGTCTTTGATTTATGCAACGATCGGTTCTGTACGCGCCAGCTAATCTAAGTGATCGAATCGCCTTTCTTTGCTTACTACGTATCTTCGGAGGCAATCTTAATCACGACCGGCATACTAATTAGTATTGTAGGTGGATATTTGCGCAAATTCATATTTTTTTAAATTAAACAGATAAAACTTAGGTAAAGAATTTTCTACCCATTAAATATTATAAAGGGTACCTCGGATATTTTCTATGTTTTTGCATTATACTGTGCATTATCGTATTTTTAAGTTTCTCACAAATAGATAGAGATTTTTGTATCTTCGTATAATGTAATAAGGACGATTCTAAAGTCTAACTTTATTTGAGAGATTTGAAGGTGAAAAACGGTACAGGCAGATTCGTGTTCTAAGTCATTAAATGGTCATAAACCACAGGAGAAACAAAGGAGCGGTCCAGTAGAAAATCACGCGCGGAAAACCGCAAAAGATGGCGGGAAAAAGCGTGTTCGCGTCAAGTCACCGCCGCAGACGCGGAGCAACGGACGTCCATTGACGTTTTGCGATGGAATTTTCTGGAATTCATTAATTTTTATTGAGAGCATCGTAGTGCGACCGGCTCGTTTTATTGGTATAACGAAGACGAAACGACTACGGCGAGCGTCGGCCACGTTCCGTGACATAACATTGACGTGACAGTGTTATGAGAGCTCGATGAAATTAAAGTGGCAATTTCTTGAACCCAGTTCCTCGATATGTTCTAGCTCATTTGTACACGAAAGGAGATTGCACACAATCGGACACAAAAGGAAATTTTCGTAACGATGCAGGTTTATCTGTGTTACGTCCTTTTACAAACTTTTATTTCTTCAGACATAGACTCATAGTTCTCCCTTAATAGCGTGCCGAGCATCTTACAGATTAATCGCGTTTCTTTGTACAAATATTTGTTAACACATATATTGTTGTTATAATATTTCATAGATGTCTGCAAACTTTATCTCAAATTCATGCCACGTCATAAAGTAGATAAGTTGAATAATTTTTATGTCAGATCTATGTTTCTTGTGGTTATGAGAAATGGCAGAGCAAGGACTACAATTGGAGTAGGAAAGAAAGAAAGTAGCCAAATAAATAAAGTAGAGGAGTATAGCTGGAATATCCAGGTCCTCGACCTCGTAAGGGCCCGGGTGAATCATCGGTCATGACGAATGCAATTTCGTTGCAAGATTATGATTCACTTGATACAATAAACGATTTAGTGTCGTCTGACTTAGAAATAATAACTGTCGAAACAATAGATACAAATAATATTTGGCGCTTGTGCATCGGTGTCATGACTCACGAGAAAAGAAACTGATGACCTGACAGAAAAGTCACTCGTATGCTTATAAGGTGAGGAAGGAATATTTTCACTTAAAGCAAAAATTACGCGGTAAACAAGGAACTGAATGACAGAGTTCAAGAGAGCAAGTTCGAGGATTAATCTAATCTCTTTATTCGTCGATCCATCACGATAATGGAATGCCATTATTCTAAGAGAACAGTGACATTCTACGAGAGTTTGAAAAGAGAATAATAAATATAGAAAAATAAGAAAGATAAAAAAAATGTAATAAAAAGCATAATAAAGCAAGGAAACGCTGAGCCTCGACGAAAAGAACGTATTTGATTTCTTCTCATCGTAGCTGATAGAACAATTGTCGCGCGTTATATTAGCTTATCATTTCATCGAGATTAATGTTCCCGTTTGAGATAGATTATAAAATGAATCATTAAGGCATTAAGTCGCTAGTTACTGCCTTCTCGCAGTGCGAACTCGTATTGGCGAACAAACGCGGCCAATTCGATCGTCCGCCTCTTTGTCAATGTTCAAACGAAATTTCAAATCATAACCGTATCTATAACTTTATCGAGTTAATCTCTTAGATCCAATTCTATAAATTTATAACATTATAAATCAAATTGTTGGTCTAAAAATGATAAAACTGCGAATATTGTCGGTGTTGTCGACTACAACGAAGCACGTGCTTAAGGTAGCGTGCGGTGGGGGATCGGCGATGCACGTGTAAACATTTACTAGCGCATGCGCAGACGCTTGCTTTTCCATAGTAAGGGTCACGTGATCGACTCGCGTATAAAATCCAGTGGTGAACCGGCCGGCGTCGCATTCGTGGATAATCCGAGGTGACACGAGTGGTTTCTTCGCTTTGATTTTTCCTAGAAACAAACGGTTTTTTTAAGCCTTCTACAAAATACGATTTCGTACAATCCAATGCTCGTGTAGCCGAATAATTCGTACGTGCATGTATAAGAAATATATGCAGAACGAAAGTCAGGAAGAAATTTGAAGTTAGTCAACGATCGGTGGATTTGACAATCGTTTCCCGATTTTCGTTCCGAGTTCAAATCAATCAGTGGTGATTCTGATCGGCAACTCGCCGGATTGTACGATTCGTCGATACGGTAAATCAAAATAAAAACGCGATATAGTGACGTGTTTCAATCTATCAAGAATCACAAGCAGGCAAGACGACCGGCAACAAACTCTACTCGGATCTTAATTTTGCGGACCTGAATTTTCGATAACACGATCGTCACCGAGATGGCCGACAAAAACGAGTGGGACTACTCTGTTCAAAATGGTGAGTTTTTTTCTTGGTTATCTATGAACGTTGCAGCAACCAAGGCAGGAATAAGCTGTTGTGACGGTACATTGCTTTCCACGTTTAAATTTACATTAGAATGCTCGTGCATTATTCACATCGACCGGTAAAATATTCAGCTTTTAGCTTATTTCCTCGGTACAGTGTCAAAATAAGGAAAATAATGAGTGGGCTGACGATATTAATGCATTTATGGGAGATCGAAAGCTGCAAAAGAAATATACATAATTGATGAAAATGCATCGAGTATACAAATTACTCGTTAAAATATTTAAGGCGAAATAAAAATCTTTATTTAGGTTTGGTCGTAAGAATACGAATAGCTGTAATCGAGTAATAAATAAAATGCTCATTAACCTTAAAAATTATGTTTCGCTTATTCAATTACATTTCATTTATCTCATGTGCTTTAATTTGTTTAGTTGAAAGCTCGTTTACGGCGTTCCTTTCTTTTTCTATGGTTTGTAACATCCGTTAGGAATTCCATAAATCTTGCAACGGAGAGTGAGAGTTGATGCGTGTTTATCGATTCGCTTGATCGATTCAATCCTCGAGATCCACCCTATATTCTTTTATATCTTATACTTTTCCAATAAACGTAGCGTATTAAAAATTAAACGCCTCTATCGATTACAATTGCTACGTATCGTTAACTATTATTATTCTATAATCTATAATCGCTTTTCTGACTGATGACTAAAAATATTTTGTTTTCTGTATCAACCTTGCATTCCTCGCGAAGGAACGGTGTAACATAATCTCTGACTTTTTTATGTTCGAAGAAGAAAAACGCGCCTGTTACTTTGGTAAAAATAGTTTCTTAAAGACTTGGAGGGAAGAAAAATACACGTAGAAGAGACACCGTCATACATGTTTTACAAGAATGTTTCTCTTTGTGCTTAATATTTTTAACGTTTCTTGGACTATTACAAAAATCAGTCACGCTTATGTTTCTACGAAGAACGATGAATAATTTTATCGTTTTTCTTGTTTAATCTCGCGATTGTTCTATTACTGCTACGAACTGCGATCTCCGCGGTATTTCACAACACAGTATTATTCCATTGTGGTGATTTTGTCATTTTGTTAAATTACCTTGCTAATTAATCTTTTTTCGCTTTGTTGCTTATCTAATAAAAAAAAAAAGATCGCGTTCCAATATAAATACTACCCGTATCAATCACGGCAATTGAAAATATTATACGCGTCTACGAAAAACTGTGCATATTCGTGAATCACAGCGATTAGATAGAATCATATCAGTGTTTTAATGACACAGAAAATAATAAAAGTATTAAATAAAAATTATTACACAGATATCTTTAGACGTTATTCATTTTCGACTGTGATTTAGTTCAGTGTATTTGATCTATCTGATACTATATAGATCGATCGTATCTTTCGTAACACGTACGGTAAACGCAATTTATGTTTTTCAAAGATCCCAGCAAAAACATATCGTAGCATGCAAAGATTCGCATAACAACCATGATTTCGATTTTGACCAATTTTTTAATCAATTTGTCTTATATCGTGGCTTTCTCCGTAATTTATAACTTACATAATACTGTCTCCGGTTACAATTATAAGGCAAACAGGTTAGCAATTTTGGATTGTAAATATATGTTACATCGATGCAGCTGACATCTTCCTTGCCTTAGAAAAACATCGATTAGTCGAACGATTGGTTTTTTGACATCGTCGATGATGCTGTTTACGCGGACTGGAAACGGAAAGTTGAAATAAGAGAAGAGAAAGTTACTGATCGGTCGGTGATAACAAGTCAGTTCCCATTTTGGGGCACGTTCGATTTTCACGGTGTCACGATGGCACCAGGCTCACTGACCTAAGGCCATTGTCTTCGAATGCAGGGCGTCCCAGTCGTGCCAAGGGACGGCGTTGCATTCGCCATGCTAGCACGGGACACCAACCGGCTCAGTAGGTAAACGAAAATCAATAAGTTTCCTCGTTGTACTTCAGGCCGATGCACCTGTTCTCCGTCGGCGGGCGTAGGAAACTTTCTGTATCGTTCTGACCAGCCTAGAGTGTACTCGAAAGCATCGTACACACCAATACTTCGCTACCGGCCAGAGATATATAACCATAAACCGTGTTAAAACGTGTCGTATAGTATGCTAGTCGTAGACACGTAAACATAATGCGAGAATAGAGAGCACGTTGTTCGCTGGTAACGAGGCACGAACACGCACGAGTTGTACGCGAGGTTCTTGCATTTGTGTAGTCAAATACAGCGGTATGTGCATACTTGGCCACGGGTCGGGATTTTATCCGGCCAGTTATCGAGGGAGATACGAACGTAGGAGATTTTGAATTGATCTACGTTTATATGAACTTCTCAGAGGATAAATAGTTCGTATAATTGAGGTCGATGTAATAGGAGTACGGTAATTCCTTCACTCTCCGTTCTAGTAATACGTGTTCACGTTTAGATAAGTAGATTCAGATTAACCAAACGTTAACTAAAATTGAGTATAAATGGAGTTCGTATGAATGATTCTGCTGTACGTACTTCTGCTTCGTTGAATGCAAGATATCGTAGAATGAAGAAAGAAGGAAATCGAGTTTTTATTGAGGACAAAATTGCATAAACATTGCAACATTGCTAAAGAACGTAAGCAAAGTAAGTTATTTCAGTTGCTCTATCAAGATGTACGATACGAAATGTATTAGAATAACAGATACGTTAAATCCGCTATACAAATTGCAGGCCCTAAAAAAGTATTATAATCTAAAAAAAAAAAAAAAAAAAAAAAAAAAAAAAAAAAAAAAAAAAAAAAAAAAAATAGATCTCGTCACGGTATCACGCAATACTTCAATTTCGCCAAACTCCATAAAATTGTGGATGTACATAGAAGGAGAAGTAGCGAGGAAATTAATCGAATTTAATAATTGAGGAAACCGGAGCAAATTTTTGCGATTCTTTTTCGCATTTGATTAAAGAACGTTACGAATGAAATGTTGCATTAAGGCAACGATGGTGCTTGATGGGTTCGAATTCGACGTGATCATTTCATTAATATCATTAGTTGATAAATTAGTTGATAGAGGGTTTAGAGTCTCGGTTCGCGAAGTCAATTCTAAGAATTGGTAGGGATAGCGATGGCTAGTTAACGAAGCAAACTCTCGGCCACTTAACGTGGCACTATTGTACCATATTTAATTTGAGAGGGTCATGAGCACGAAGCACTCGAAGACAATTGTTATTACCGATGTAATTGTATCGCGAAAGATCGCATGGCACGCGTCAACCTTTATCGAGCCGATCGTACGCCAGAATACGAAACATATACACGATCGAGTACTTATATCGCTGTGTTATGTGGAATGAATAATTAAATATGAATGTCGGGCGCAACGAGGCGCGGAAGTGGTGTAACATAGCGCGACGTGATCTAAATTGGGTGAATAAACATCGTAAATAGATCGTCGAAAAAACATGCCTGGGCTGACAAATATTTATCGTGAAAAATTTCGCGCCTCGGAGAAGCCACTGACGAGATTTACGTTCTAATTTTGCATTTCGCGCGAGTCGCGATACGTTAATGTCCATTAACGCACGTTTAACTTAGAAACATTTGCCAAGGAATATAGTCGAGGAAAACAAACCTTACTTCCAAGAAGAATCGCTTTTTCTATAATTGCATACCGTGGTTCGTAAATATATTCGAATATATATACAGATATTTTATGGATATTTTTTAATTTTGTCATTAGACTAATGAGACTCAATTACCATTATTATACCGATAGAGCTTGGAAGAAATCAAAATGTACATAGAATTCATATAATATGTACGATATTATTCGCAGAGATCAGACGAGTATTTAAACAGTTATCCATTATATTGATAAACTTGGATATATTTTAATAACTATTTTCCTTTTGTTCTAACAAACAAAAAGACCATTAACGTTTCAAATTACAGATACAATAACGATTCCATTGATATGTACTACAAATTGAAGATGGTATTTAAACACGTTCGTAAGCCATTGTAAAACCATAATCCTTCGCTTCCAGTCGTTTCGTCCTAATGGTTTTTCATTAAGCAAGAGTTCAAACGATGATCAGATCGATGCGGAATAAACGAAGTGGAAACTGTTTGGCCATTTAACGCGTGTTTAAATATCAATATCGAATAACCGGAACGATATCGACGTGTTTGCATACCTCGAATGGATGGAAGTACAGTCGAGAGGGGACGAGAAACGAAAACGTATAGTTAGACGAAAGCGCGTGTTGGGGGTCGCAGACCCAGTTTCGTTTCGCCTTACCCGGTTACCGTGCATGCCTCTCCGAAATGCCCTTAATCTGGGGCCAATTTGTCAGCGCTATCTTTGAACCGGCGCGAGTGCAATCGCAAAGTCTGGCGGATACCGTGATTTGCATAAATTCCTGGCCGGCGTGCAGATCGCCGATTAAGTCGTTTGGCTTTCCGACCGTGTACCGGCGATTCGCCCAAGAAATGGCAATCGGTTCGAATATTTACTACCCTGTCGCGGGATATTCGATCATGGCCGGAAGTTACACTATCGCGACCACTGTTTAAGACCGCGACGTTATTGTCCTTCACGGCAATTAATGAACGATGCCGATTATCTTCCGCGATTATATCGATCTCATGATTTATCATCGGTGTCGATGTAATTAGTATTCTTTCGTCTTATAGTTTCCACTTTTTATCAACTTCTTAGTATGCCGTAGTTACATAAGTACACGGATCCCGTTTACTTCGAACGAAATAGAGGAAATTAAGAAATAGCAGCTTCATAGAGTTGTGTTCCCGAAGGATTCGAATATCTCGTTTGGGTTCGAGTCCGTTTGAAGCACAGTAGAATTTAGTGAATTTATTTACTGGATAGAATTTTAGGTAACGTCTTTTCAGATGAAGTCTTGCTGTTATTGAACCCGCTTACCTAAATATCAACTTCTATTACTCGTGCGAATAAAAAATCATAGTAAGTTGGAAGTATCAAACGGAGTCCTGTTTTATGATATAACTACTTAAATCGATCAGTTGAAGAATGTTAAAAGTCCAAGAACAACATTTACAGATATTTTGCAAAATAGCTCTAGCTTTTGCGTACCGTCGATTATTCCCATTGTTTTTATAGTACTGTTTCAATTTAAACGCGTTCACATTAATTCAGATAAACGTTCATTTATATGTAATTATACGAGTAATCTTTTTTCTACGTTTTAAATGTGTAAAATAACACCACATTGAACGTGTATCGTTTCTCAATTCATCGATTTATTTGTCTGCCTCCAAGATTATACAAACGGTGTTCTATCGCGATAAATAGTGTACGTAGAACTAGAGGATGAAGAAAAGAAGGATCGTCGGTACGTATACGTAATCAGGTACTAGACTAGACTTAAGTACGTAATACGTTCGAGTATCGCGTTTAAGTTAAGAAGCGAGATCAAAGATAGGTGTTGGAAACAGTGCAGCTCGCGGAAACGAAGGAAAAGTTTTCTACCGCGCGCTTCTAATCACGGACACGTGTTGCGTTGTACGCCAGGTGAGAAAGAAATTTTCGATACGATCATTTTTTATCGTTCGTGACGAGCCTGAAGCGTTCCTTGAAATCTATACGAGTACTGTATTTTTTTTTATTTATTTATTCTTCTTTCTCTTCTTTCCTCGTTCCTCGTCACAGTTAGCGTGAAATTCGGGTCAAACAGGAATTTCGTTCGACACAGAAGGATCGAGGTCGGCGTTCCCGCGTCGACGCAACTGCTTGCCCCTTTTTCATTTACACCGTGTCATAGTCCGCTGCAGGGCAGCCATTAATGATTCTCGTTAACCCGGCGCGATCGGCGCTTGCAAACTTCAGAAACACACTTATGAGAAACTACCTTGCAGTACCGCCAACTTTTCGCAATTTATTGCCTCGTTCCGCAACCTGCACATTCCAAACCGATCGTTTCGGGAAAATAGTATGGACAATGTACGTAATTATCGTGGACCGACGCAAATCACGCGACAAGATTATCGTGTAATTTTCAAAGAGTCTCGATAAAATGGAAGTTTTAGCAACGTGGAATTTTTTTTTCTATCACCTGCGACTCCTTTCGACAAGTTTAGCCCAAATTAAATAGGAAGGTGAAATTGAACGAAACGAATCGTTGTGAAAGATGGATGATCGCGTTATAGACACCGCGTGTCGTATATCGATTTCTCAGTTTTCTCTTCTGTGCTCATCGATACGTAATAGGTTTCATTGAGATAAGATATATAATTTTATAGAATAAATTTTTACAGAATAATATATATGTATTTATGATCTCATCGAGCAACTATATTCAACCATGAATCATGATTATACAGAGAAGTAAGCGAGCCTTGGTTTTAAATAGTTCTTAAATCTTCTAAATATGATCATCGACATGGTAATTAACACGATGGAGGAATGAGAATTACGCGTTTAAAACAGCTGCTTGATTAGTTGAGGTTTGTTTAGAGTCGTCGCACGAAGTCGACGCGCCGTTAAATATGGCACACAATGGAGCACGCAGGAAGATACGATGCGTCATTTTTCTCATCCGGTTTACATAAAAGGCGTGGCATTGTTGTGCACGCGTATTCGTTAAGAAGTTACACGCATAGTTTAACACGTAATCAAAGGAAGGTTAATTCTCGTAGCTTCAATGGCAACGTTCACCGACTTTCAACTTTCTAGTTTCCGCTGTGTACGTTTATATTACGGCAAGAACAAGGCTAAACTCTAAAAGTGTCAATATCAGTTAATAAAAAGTGATCGAATGAATGTTAAAAGCTTTTTACGTATATAAACAAAAGCACGCTATATTATTTACTAATTCTGAGTAGTTTGAGCGTCACAGATCTTAATTCAATTCGATATCTGACTCAATTTCCGCCGCAGAGATCTCTTCGACCCTCCTCCAACGTTCTTCGACTTCTTCGATTCTTTGCACGATAATGTTGCTGTTTCGTGTCGCGATTTACGAGGTGATCTCGGTGAAAAGGGACTAAAAATAAAGAAGGTCAGAGTGCAAGGTCCGTGGTGAAATTCGCCGAGAAACCGTAGTCAGTGATCGGGATGCGGCGTTTACGCTCGCCTTGTGTCTTCGACAAGGTTGAACGAACCTTCGAGCAGATCTCGACGACCTCGAGAAGATGTTTTTCTGCTTGAAGCGCGGCGGCCTTTGTGATCGCGATCAATGAGATTCTCAACGAGCTTGGAAGGGACTGTGAGTCGAATTGTGCATTCAGATAGCTGAAAGACGCGACGAACATTCACACCCTGATGAATTATTATTTTGGAAACTTGAAACTGCATAATGAATGCCTTTTTTTTCAAATTGAAGTGGTTACTTTTATCGGGAGTTTTACTTTTATTGCCATTTTAATATGGTTTTAGTAAAATTGTAGTATCGTTGGAAAATTGGTATCTTGAGGGTTGTTCGACTATTGAAAACAGTTTACAGCATGTTTATACGCTAACGTAGCAAGTGGACGGAGTTATTAAACCAGAATTCGTAACCGGTTATATCACTTTCCACCCACGTAAACTGGCTCACGTGTGTCAGTATCTCTCTTACAACTGTTATCGAACAGTTTTCCATCGCGCCGTTCTCACAAGTTCACGCTACGATTTAAGATCGCTCACATACACGCAATAAAATTTCTTCAAGATTTTTCCACACCGAACGACTCGATTCGCTTGTCCAATTTTTACGTACCGAATGTTCCTTTCAGTTTCTTCTTTCGTATAATGCATAATGCTACTTACGTATCGATTAATTAGATCGAAGGTATATTAATCTGGTATCGTTTGATAGTACTTTCGTATGATTTCGATATTACAGAAATAAAATAGAAAATGTGAAACAGGACACTTTGATGGAGAACAGGGATATGTGTCAACACTTTTTACAGTCATTGTATGTTGCAAACTCGCGAAACATTTTTCGGAGAATACGTTCTGCAAATGCACAGGAAATTGGAAGAAACCGGCGGTCACCGTCTACGGGGTTATAAGGGCCACTTTGCAAATTAATGGCGCGCGACAATATCGCGCGTTCCGAGCATAATCGCGGTTACGTCGCGCACCCATTATGTCATCATCACGTGCTGCTCTGCAGCTCTGAACCACGCTGAAATCTAACGTGCGATAGAGGAATATGTGCACGGAACAGCTGTGTTTTTTCTCGCTCCAGAGCAAACGAACATATGATCGTGCTCACACTTTTCGAGAATAATTAACTGCTCGCCTACTTAACGTTATATTGCAACGAGAAATAAAGAACTCGTGGCTTGATATCGTGAACTTTGTTCGATGACGTTAATTCCTTAATTAGAAGTTTCCATGACTATTTAATGAAAAATAGACAAATAGATGGAAATACATGATCAGTTCGACTGATTCCGTAATATTCTGATCTGATTATAATATGTAATGTTTATACAGCTTCGCCAAGTGCAACTCGCTAGCGTAAGAGTCACGCGAATCGCGTTAGGCGTTTTGAATGCGGTAAGTCGCTAAGATCGTTTCAATATTAAACCTGTGGTTGAGGCCGTGCTAATAAAATTCTATAAGTAGAAAGAAAAATGCGTCACTTTCGGTTATGACAATCCAAGATCGATATATCGATATCCACTGATGATGTTACTTTCTTTCGAACGTAAACTCCATAGTTTGGGTGCTCTGTTCACTTACATCTCACATGAATTTCGTTTTCAATCGTGTTTGTTACAAAATCTGCCGATAAAAGTATCGTGGTGTAATATCATATGATCTTGACACGAAACGAGCCTCCTTGACCTATCCGTCACCGAACATCATCTTCGTTTAATCATTGGCTCGTACGTGTCGCTCGACTGCGTGCTAATTGTAGTCAAATGTCGACGATCTGCCGTCGCTAGCATTGATAATGATATATCGTGCTTCGGCAAACGCTTAAACGAAATTTCTTTCTCTATACTTATCGACAGTCGATTCTATCTTTCTGTCTTTTTCTATCTAATTCTATCTTTTGTTATCTAACGCTATTTTTCTCATTGTTTATATCTCGAAAGTATCGACAACTCTAAATATAGCTATAGTTGCCTGTGTATCAGTAACGGAATCACAGTGCGGGCGCAAGACAGGTTCAGCGCGTTCGCCGGAACCTGGCCCAACGTTTTGAAAGGCCCCGAGGTCTACGAAAATTATCTGCGATCATCGATAAGGCAAGAGATGTTTCTAGAGGCTATTCTGTCAATAGAAAGTGAAGTAGCAAATTCGATGGATTTTGATGATGTTATGAAAGATTTGGCGTCGAAAAAAAGCGAGAAAAATTATTTAATATTATAAACTATATATAATATGTAACAGCATTTGTAAATAAATAATTCCTCGATGTAAAATTTAAGTGTAGGATTTGAATGTGTATTCAGCCCCCGCCAAATTTTTGAACCCGGCCCCGCAAAAGGTCACGTCGTTTCTGCCGAATCATTTTATATTTGATACAGACCTCTCAGCTGAGAGGCAATCTATAAAAAAGAGTGGAATGAAAAAATAATAATTATTTGCAAATTCCATGTATAATTCATGGTATTATGTCGGTATTCTAAGTATGTGTAATCGAAGGACGGAAAATGCTTAAGAATGCAGCCTTATCATGAGCAATATCGGAATCGCGTGTCAACGTTTGAACGAGATTTATGCAACGGCACGTGACCCATGCGTCCGTGATAACGGGCGTCTTAAATCAACCGATAATTTACCTCGATTATCTGGACCAACACAGGCTGTTTTGATGCGCTCGCTATTATACAATCGAGCGTTGTTATTCGCGTGCCATTATCATTAATTCGTTGTTGTTATTGTCGATCGACCTATCGACTCTGTTTATTGCTTTAAAAAGACCACTTGTTTTTACCGATAAGTGATATCCTACAAAAAAAATAAAAAAGAAAGAACAGCTTCGAAAATACTAGAAACATTGATTACACTTATTTTTAACCGACATCATATGATAATTACGGTTAAAAAAAATATAGTCGTCCCATAGCATCAGTATTTATTCAACGATAAACGTAAGCAATTGCACATCGTATTGATTGAAGGAACATAGGAAAAAAATGTGAAAACTGCTACTCTTGAAAGATTGTTGGTGGCTGCAACGTTATCTCTAACTAGTAACTAGAAAAGCTTCTGCTTTTCACAAGTACGATTAAACTCATGTTATCGATCTATATTATCACATAGAATAATATCGGAGGTGTTAATTGCATTTCTGTTATTGCGCCAACCATCAAGGAGTAATTTTTAGTAGATATAGAAAGGAAAGTGTTCTTCCATTTATTATGGAAAACTTTTACGAATATATTATACCTGTTGCACGAATCTTTTTGAAACGTCTCATTGCCATTAATGACATACTATTTCCATTATTGTATTGTAAACACGTATTTAGTAAAAAATTAATATACAGCACGAATAATCGTCTGGAACTTACGATTAGTATTCTAGATTGTTCCACTGAATATCGAAGCTTGTTATGTATTTTTAATTTTGTTTTGAAACTTATCAATTTTTGTCAATATAACGATAGTCGTGTCGTGCAACAGTGTTAGTAAAATTTCAGAACGAGTATCTATAAATGTTCGAATAATTTTATAAGCCACTATATGTTTCATTTCGATCCATATCCTTTTATCTGCGAATCGTCAAATTTCTATTACGACTAATAGGAAAATTTCTCTTGGATCGTTCGTGTAAATCGATAAATTATTTTAATTATTTACGATCTCGTAAGCGTAACCAATTTCGACGTCGTTAGCATCGATTTAGCTTCTTCACGAGCCGGTGTATTCTATGCATTACGTTGAGCGTAACGCAAAACTTTGTGGCAGACTACAACCTTAAATATTCATAACGTTTGATAATTCTAATATCTCGTCGGTTGTGCTTCGGTTAGTTTCAATATCGTTAAAACGCTGCTCGCAACGCATACCACGTCTTCTGGATTATTTATAGAGTCAGCACGTTAAAACCTGTTATCTATGTGAAAATGATTAAGGAAGGGTATAAAACTCATGGGGATTACAGATATGACGGATGACTTCCCGTGTCACGAGCTTTTTCTTACACCCTCTAAGTTTTTGTTGATTTTGGATCTTAAAGGTCTGTGGAGATGTTGAGTCTGTCTTGCATATTTGCTTGACATATGTTATTCTGACACTTTCTTGCGTGAAATGAGAGAAAAATGTTCATTCAAAAAGAAGAGAACACGAAAACAATTAGACATTTTTTCTGGAAACACTTGTTTTACAACTTTTTATGCGAGATAATAAAAGCGTTTATTCGAAGAAAAAAAAAACATTGGATTTCACGAGGGAAGATAAGCTTGGATAGAATTAATCTTCAATTAAACTCTTCCTTCTAATTAAAAAGAGAATTACGATGCTATGAAGGAAGATTGTACAGGATGTTTAAGAAATGACGTCTCGAGATTGGCAAACATTAACGAGATCACACGATTGATACTCGTTTAATATTTTACCTAATCGGAATTATGTATACGCATAAGATCTAGCCTGCTATGCCATAAAAATACAAACTGTACAATCATCTTGTACACACTGTATGTGACTAATAAAAATCCAATTGTGTATTAAATACACAACGGCATAAAATGATTTAGCTTCTTGATATTTTACCTTTATGTTATATATCTTATATCTTATGTTACGATGATATTAAAATATTCAATTAATCAAGCACTTTGAAGTATCAATGTAGATCTTTCGTCTTTTTATCTGAAATACTGACATAATACCATTGAACGAGATAAAATACTAATTCATAGCCTTGTTACAAGACTAAGAACGTGACTTTTAAAGATAAACAAGTAATAATACGATCGGACAAAATATCATTCTTTTCCTTTTTTCACGTTTCCTTCAAATCAATGTAAATGCTAATTTATTATCGATCTGGATCTTCTGTTAATTCCCGGGTTATTTACACTCTGTGTACTAAGAAAATAAGTAAATCTTGCATAGCACGTTGACATGTACTTGACCGGTGGCACGTGCCTGTATCTATTAACTAATTATCATTAGCTATTTACATTTACTACGACTGAGTTCTCGTTTAAATCGATTATGCACAACGCTCAATCGCAAAACGCAAAGGAGATCTCTCGATCTCGTTGGTAAGAATCTCTCGAGATCAGCCTTTGCTGCATTTTCCACCCAAAGCACGTTGTCGAACTAAAGCAAATATAATTTACTTTTTGATTACAGGACCAAGCACATGGGTATCGAAATTCCCAATGGCGGCAGGATCGAGGCAGAGCCCCGTGAATATAGAAACCGACCGAGTTGAATCGGATCACGAGGCTTTGAGTAGCAAACCCCTGCGATGGAAGTATCCGGCAACCGCTTCCCGGAAACTTGTTAATCCGGGTTATTGCTGGCGGATGGACACCGATGGCGAGGGCACGTGTAAGTTTATTTTCATTTTCCACGAAACGATCCGGGAAAGCTACTTATCGCATCGAGCAATTGGCCATTGCCTTTCCGAAGTTGTATATGTAGATACAGATAGGTACCGTGCGTGACCAAAACTACGTTTATTCTTAGCTTGTGATTGGAGTGAAATTGAAACTAACAACGAAATAGAGTACGTTCAAGTGTCAAGATTGGAACATAATAGTAGATACTAATACGGAATAGGAACATTAAATGGTTATAAACTTAGGATAATGCATAATTGAGAAAAATTAAAATGGGTCAATGAGTCTCCTTACCATGATTAAACAGCACTCGGAAAATGTAATTTTATCTGAATAATATTTTAGATCATGTTCTTCTGGATTTTTAATTATTTTCATAGTTAAATTTCATTGTATAAATACTTTTCGGTTATTAATAAATTCATCCACTCTTTTTTCTTCAGCGTAGAAATTTAGAAGAATATCTACGCGCATTGTCCTTCGTCACTTTTTAATCATCGTAACAAAATTTCAGTAAATTTCGTTTTTATATATATATATATTAGGATGCCCGAAAAGTTTCTTTCATTTTATAAGGAAATAATAGACGTACAATGTTTTTTGTTTTATATTAGTTTATTGAATTATGCACGAACATAATAATAGAAATATAACAAAATGGATCATACCTAATTCAATAAAATAATATAAAACAGAAATTGTTGTTCATTTATTATCATTTTATGAAACGAAAGAAAATTTTCGGACAACTTAGTATATATAAAATTGTACTTAATACATTTAGCATTATTGGCAGAGAAATCGGTCGAGATTTGCTAAATCTGCGTCGGCGATTGAAAGTATGCTAGAACTTTCTTATAAGGATAAAAATAGATTATGAGATCTTTCGAGCGGGTTAATAAATAAGATAGACGAACGTCCATTCAGAAGATAGGATAAAAAATGTCAATTCGTTCGTCATTTCGTATTAATCATGTAGATAACATACGAATGATTGTAAAGTAGTTGAACGGACTTGGCTCGCGGTATCGCTTCTTGACTCCAATATTATTTATCATTGCGGATGGAAAAAGAGTGGTTTCGGGGTTAAGAAACGCGGCATGCCGTGCCGTGTCGTTCGTTCGTGCATTTAAATGCGAAACTAAGAAGTCGTTCGTTAGTTGAAAAGCCTGGGACACGCCGTGAGAACGATTTCGATCCGGAGCATTGAATTGCAGATCGACCACGAATGCAAATATCTCCCCTTCCCAAAGATTCAGTAAGAAGAAACCTTTTCTGGATAGTTGAATCGTGAAATCCATCGAAGCTTTTAACACTTCCCCTTCAGAGCTTCTTCTTCAAGAGAGAAAATTCTGAAAATTCTGAAAAGTAGAAATTATCACGTTAATCATCACTTGTAATTGTTAGTTTGACTTCTTTGTAATTTTCACTCGGATAAAACAAACAATTGAGAAAGCGTTGGATTTTAAAGAACGGTCGGTGATGTCTTAGCAACAAGATTTCTTTCAAACGCACAGAATACATTTCTCAGTTAAAATTCCAGGAAATATCTAAACATTGTTATCTCGATTACAATTCTTGGAGGCTTAGCTTGCAAGAAACCTTTTCAATTCGAATTCCATTAAAAAGATCCGTTTTATCAGACAATTTCCTCCATTTGGCTGATATTAATTCGAATCTGGAATCGATCCGGCTGTTGACAAAGCAAATATACGATGCTGTTTTCATCACGATGACCCAAATATTAGTCCATGAAGAGCGACGGACTTAATCTGAAGCAGTTCGAAGTAGATTTCAGCGTTAACCGCGGCTAGAAGCTAATTGGTTGCATGCAAGGGCCACGAAACGTGGCTCTAATCGTCCATTTCCGACACTGTGAGAGCCGGTTCGCCTAACAGGAACCCGTCAGAGGAAAAGCTTGCGTTTGCATTTCGTCATCAACATCGTAAATCCGGCGGCCGTAAAACTTTATTCTATGCTTTACCATGATTAACCGTCTTATCTATAGTATTGAAATCCTCGCGAGATTATCACGAGCGAAGAGAAAAAATGAAGAAGGAAAAAAAAAACAATTTTTGCGAAAGAAATCAGCCGTTGAAACTTATATTACACCTTAAGTACGGGATCGAGTAGATTGCAATTTATATACTTGTTATTAATTCGATAAGTAGCTGGTATACAGGTTGAAGTTCTGTGCACTGGCTCACGAGAGTATTTCGACATTTATTATCGAAATATTTTATGCACGTATTGCGTGTATCATATGCATAAATTCTTCGAAAGTGCATTAGCTGTATAATGAGACACGAGTGTCATAATCGTGTTGGTCAAATTTGAAAGTAATCCGACAGCGTTCGAATATTTTCCTGTCTCACTATGTGTGTTCGGATAATCGTTTAACATGTAATTGTTCCTTGAATAAAAACGTTTGATCACGTAAGAATAGACTTGAGTTAAGTTAGTCGAAGAAGTAAAAGTGCAAGCCAAGATATAGGGAAGTTTGACATTTGAAACGATAAAAAACTGTATTCGAGATAAATCTTCGTTTCGAACGGCCTCGGTAATTTTCACTTTCCTATGTGTCAGCGTTTCAGAAGCAAATAATTTCAATTAATTTCTATTTGCTCTAATATGCATCGACACAAAACAAGAGGGTCAAGGCACTCGAATATCAGGATGATGTATCAGTGACCGTGATTTACTTACTTTTATCAACTTGTTATCCATTATTTTACAAAAAATTGATGATTATTCCTTGCTTGAGGAATTCGGAAATAATCAAAGCAATTTAAAGCGAACTAATCAAAGATTGTTAATCGACGCTGGTATTCGAACGAGTTGCTCGCCACGAAACGCAAAATAACAAAGAAAGGCAAATTATAATTGGTTTTTATTAATTATAATTGAAGGGAAGAGTCATGGAACGAGCGTAGAGTGAATCGTGGTCATTGGCGTTTTCTTCGAACGCTTCGACAGCAGTTTCGTGCCAGTCGACCAGGCTTTTACCTTTACGAGGTATGTTCGAAACGAGGACGGTCGTGCCGTGACGCATTATGCGTGCTCATACGTGGCAGGAACGAAACGTTCACACGATGGAAATAGAGCAAAGTTTCAGGGAATCGATGACCCGATACCATCGATACATCGTGGCCCATTTTTATTAACGATGACAAATCGTCTTAAATAATCTGACAAACACACACGTGTGTCTACCTTTCGCAAATATTCGTGTCCCTTTATTCGACGAACTATTAGGTCCTGCGTAATCGTTTCGTTGTCATTTAGGAACGATAAAAATGCGAATCTTGTTTGATCGTATAATTTGGGAATAGTACAAAGCTTAACATCACATTAAGGATTCCAAAATTTAATGGACTGATCGTTCCTTGATACGCTTTTTGATCGTATCATGACAAGATTAGGGTCGTAACAAGGCAATACCATTAATATTAATAATAATTAATAAAATTGCTATGCTTTTTTTGTGGATAAGACGAGTGCATACAAGTGAATTATATCAGAAGAAAAAAGGTATTAAATTTCTTGTATATATTTGAATTAATAATACGTGACATAATACGCGATATTTATCGTTATCTTAATTAGATTGTTTTGTACTTAAAAATTATCAGTCTCGAATGTGTTAAGAATGATATATATTTGTATACAAGAATCCGTTTATCTTTTGTTGTTTTGTGTAATTCGACCATAGTTACGTCGTTGTAATTCACCATGGCTATTCATTATATTGTTGCAAACTTTGTCGAACCCACCAGCTTTGTGCCACTAATGACTTCATCGCGATACCTCTTCTGTGACATTCCCATTCAAGCAACTTTCGCAATTACATTTTTACTACACAGCACTAGTTACTACTATAGGATTTCTATACTCGAACAAATAGGAAGATAGAATCTCCATAAGGTGTTGCATAGAAGCTAAGGGAACACGGCAGTGAACATTGAAATATCTCAGACAGGTATAGAGTGAGAATCAAAAGCGAGTGTACATCCGGGAGGCACGGCATTTACTCAAATATTCTTGCGCGTGTGTTGCGTACATTGAAAATTGATTCTAAAGACGTAGACTACGGATTTTTATGGAAATTCATATTTTTAAGAATGTAACTAAAAAGGTAGTTAGTATCGTAGAAAGCATTGTAATACTTTTCGTATTATACGCGTTCTGTGCGATTTTGCGTTTTCAAATTTCCTAGTAAATGCATAAAAATCCACAGTCTAAACACAAAGTATGTAAAAATACAAATTAATAGTAAAAAAGAAACGTAAATAAGTGTTTAGGAAAATCGATATTGTACGAAAGTCATTTTTCCAACACGTATACTCACTTTTGACTCTCGCTGTAGGATCGAAGCAGGTGATCGTTTATTCAGTTTGAAGCTACGCTATTCGATTCGAGAGTTCGTCGACTCTGACCCGCTCGCCATAAATCTTCTTTAACCTTTGCGGTTATGACGCGTGTGGGGTTTCTCTGTTCGCTTCTATCCCCTTACGACCCCAGTATCGTTCTTGTAATTCGGCTAATCAAGCGTATCCTGTAATTCAACGCGCTGAAACGATCCGCGTTCGTCCAAGTGCCATCGTGGAAACGATGGAAACTTTTCTGCCGTCTGTTTTCGCGTTACACAACCGCGAAACCATAATACGGACTAATATTAGAATTCTTTCGCGTGTTGACGATGGCTTCGTCGAAAAATTCTACCGCGTATTCTCGGAGGAGGCGAAGGATCGAGTAATAAATTTACGATAAAGATAAATTCGCAGAATATTCAACGTCCGTTTGAAAGAGAAAACTTAAGGTCAGAAGAATAGAGGAGAATGATTTACATCCCTGATTCGCTATCTTTGTTTTTTATTTCTTTTTTCTTAGCATCGGTTACATATCTCTTTCTTTCTGCAATTTTCTACTGATAAGATTACACTGTCGTTCAATGACGATTTGATTTTTAAATGGCCAAGCATGGTTACGTTTTTTTAAATGAAATTGCGACGATGCTTGCACAGTTTTGAGATTATGTCTTTAAATAAAATTGCAACGATGCTTCTACAGTTTTGAGTGGCGGACCTTTGATGGACGACGTCTACAAATTGGAACAGTACCACTGCCATTGGGGATGTAGCGACTCGAGAGGATCCGAACACACTGTGAATGGACAGGCCTTCGCCGGAGAGGTTAGTTCACTTCAAAAACGATTATTTCACTTTTGTAAACAATTGTCCGTAACAGCAACTCCAACTGGATACGGTACATAAATTATACGTTTCATATACATATTCATTGTAACTGTTGAATTGGAGCGGCAGATCAGCTAATTTTATTTAGTTAACGGGATAAGAATCGCAAAATTTTGAATGGAGTTTCACAGCAATTCATCCACAGCTTACGTATAAAGTTTTTAAATATACAAATATACAAATAGATCCTGTATTATTTGTTCGCACACAGGTAATGGAAATCGATTCAATGCTGAATTTATTAAACAACAGAGAAATTAAAATCTTACGAAATTTATAGAAACAAGAGAAAAGTATCTTATAGTTTCATCTACGACGAAAATGATATTCTAGAGGAATAACAAACTACATATACCTGGACTCTGTGTGTGCAATATCCATAGTCCATGGTCAAGTTTCCACATTTTTATCAACAAATGCGACTGTGACAAATTTATTTACATATTCCACTTGCCAACTTTTGTTTCCTCTAGAATTCAGGCCCACGATGTATGATATAAATAGAGAGAGAGGAACAAATACGTTTCAACGGGATTTAACGCGAGATCGTTCGGCGTAATTTGCGATTCCGTGCACGGACAAAAGACGAAGAGGCCGCCTGCAAACGAATTTAAAAGGACGCACGTGGGATTGGTGATTAACCGTGCTCTCTAAACATTCTCAACAACCAGCGCGTCTGGCTTCGAAGCGAATCGTTAATAATTCACTGTCGAGGAGCATGATTCGTGTCACAATGATTCGTACGAACTTCTTACGGTTACGATTCGACCTTGTTCGAACGCGTGCACTTCGTCGTCCGTGAGTCGAAGAAAGATTCCAGCAATAACCAGTTTTCTAATTAATATGATCGTTAAAAACACAACGCGTGTTGCGTGTATTCTTCGCTCTCGAATACCTAAGCCGAATCATTTATTTTCGAGACCAATTTCCTTTCTCTCTTTCTTTCGTGTTCTACACTTTTAGAAATTCTGGAAATGTTCTGAAATGTACGAAGGCTACTGTGGAAAAAACGCGATAAGTTCATGTTTATTAATTCCCTGATTGTTATATCAGTTGATGATTAAAAAATGGCATTTTGATGACAAAGATAATACACGTCCAATGATGTACGACTAGCTTCTAAAAATAGATACCACGAAGTTTCATATAAAAGCAACGGTGATGACAACCGATATATTTTAAACATTCGTGAATAGATAAATATTAATTAACATTATTAATTAACATTTAATCCCTGAACCAAATTCAAAACAACAGGTTAGATGATATAGAAATAGTCGACAGTGTACTGAATTTTAAAATTACTTTTTTACGTAATAAAAAAATAAAAGATGTAACATAGTGTTTCTCTGTAGTATTCGTTTACTATGTTAAGCTATCATCTATGGATATTTATTTATATTATCTGCGTCAGACAATCGTTTGTTATGTCAACAGCTTCGGAATTATTTCAATAACGATGTTAGGAATTCAGAGGAACCAGTTAACTGTACAATTTTTCCTACGAAGAATTAATTAAGTTTTTCCTCTCTTTCTTTTAGAGTAAATTTTTATTAGAACGTTACGTACCATGTCATTGTTTATGTTTCTATTCTGTTTCAAAGGAACCGAAGAATTAAGATAATTGTCCGTGCCATTTGTATGGAAATGACGAACAGAAAATTACGTAAGAAAATGTGTTCAAACTTCGTGAGCCTAAACTTTATGAGAAATGCCTTCGGTTGTTACGGAGCAAGGAACTAGACATCGATTGCGCAACGGAGAAGTTCTTTCATGATTAATTGTTAGAGAAAAACACGCGGCGGTCGCTTCGACGTTAAGAGGTTGCAATTGCATTCTCGAACGGTAGTGTGAAATATGTTTGCTTGGGACTCGCGTTTGTTTGCTGTGCACGTCTTCACTTCGATGTTCGATGCGGTTCGAGCGCACCGACGACAATGTACTTCCTTTTGAGTATACAGAATACCGATTAATTTATTAAACGGAAAAATTGAAAAGAAAGAAAATCGAAATTTGTATTCCCTCGTTTTTATTTTTAATCTTGTATTTTAATTTCTTTTTGGTTTTTTAAATGTTACCAAATTTGTTAGCAATATCGAGGATACCAAAAGAAACGAAAATGACAAGATTAAAAATTAAAATTAATATTGATCTTCCAAGATATCACAAATAAATAATTCAATTGTTCAGAAACATATTTTGTAATGTTTGATCACGAGATGTGTTAGTTTTGCCGTGAATTATCTGTTAGCTTATTTCGTCAAGAACCACATGATGATCTGTGAATTATTTGAGAAACTTGTTGCCACAATCATCACGAGTTTCAGCGATTTACGAAAGCAGCCTGAATTCCATGATTCATAAAGCATTATCTTTGTAGCTTTCTTCTCCATCGCATGACTCCATTAGTGATCTTTCTTTCGTAGTGATTTCAAGTCATAAATATTCAGCGAGACTAAGACTAGCGTGGTCTACTAAGATTGTGATGCAAACATCACGAGGTAAATTGTTAATATATCGGAAGACTGGTTTTTTCTTAGAACACGATACATGCGAATCTTCCAGGAGATCGATCATTTGTTGATTTTGCAATATCGAATTTATTCACAACGCTTAATAAATTTGCATAATAATCTCTGACGCGTGATTTTTGTCGTTGTATTACATATTTGTAAACGATTGATTTTCATTTCAATACAGTTGATGCTGACGAAGATTCCTGAGAAATGTTTGGAATAAAATATAAAATACAGTATATCGATTAAATTTCTAATTTAAGTATAAAAAAAAAAGAAAAGAAAAAATAAGTGTACAACAGCGATATAAAATTTTGCTGCAGAAATATCATTGTCTAAAAATTATTACAAATACTAGTATCATTTATTTTGTTAGATGTATTCTATTTGCTATTTTCATGTTACAGTTGCACCTGGTGCATTGGAACACGAGTAAATACAACACCTTCGCGGAAGCTGCAAAGGCGTCCGATGGCCTCGCGGTCCTCGGCGTGTTCCTCAAGGTCAGTAATCATTCTTCACTGTACTATTTTCTAGATACTCTATTTTCTTAGATACTATTTTCTAGATCTCTAAGTATCCTTGCTACGTTGATCTATTTAATTCATGTCTACGCCTACGTTAAGCTGTTAACTTTGGTTATTCTCCGTCACGAATAGGATGCAAATTTAAAAGCCAAGTTATCAATTTAATTATTATCGATAGCCAAGTGGATGAAAATTGAGAGCAGGAAAATAACAAGTAGCCATTATAGGTAACATTAGATTCGAGTATCTACAACTATAATTTGTTAACGAAGTTCTTGGAAAAATGAAGATAATTATGAAGTTACGCATTTCTCGTTATTTACGAGTTAACAGTGATTTTTTTTTAATGTAGCGTAAATTGATTATTAATGGTTACAAGATTAGGGAAGATTATAAATTTTGCCTATTCAAAGCCAATTTCCCCGCTATACTAGCTTACACGATAGAATAATTATAAAAGCGGGGATCTTTCTTAACGCGATTTTTATCATTTTCCTACATTTAATTTTCTATTGAAACATATACAAAATAAAAATACGATAAGCCAGTAAAACAAATGGTAACGAGGAATAAAAATTTCCCTATCAAAGGCAGAATTTGAGCAATTAAAATCTATTATTAGAGTTGCGGTTATTAAACAAAGCAGAGTCAGAATATAGCGTGATACCTGTCTCAAAGTCAGCGATATTTCAAAGCCACGACGGCAGATTCTTAAGATCGTAATCCGTTTATATGCTGTTTTTTCTACGGGTGCATAGAAACGTATTCATAGAAACGTATCCATATTTATAGTTGTCTGGGCTTCTAAATAAGCTCGTAAGCTCTCGTAAGCAGAATCCGTAACAATGACGCGGTCTGCTTCATCATCTGTTTGATGACACGTTACGTAATCTTTCGAGAGCGAATCATTATCCGTTATTTTAAAGACAAAGTGAAATTCTCTTTTTATCAGTACGGTATCGCGCCACCAAGGACAAATGGAAATCATGCACGCGATTTTCAATTACCGGTATCCGCTAATTTTATTATAATATTTTCCGCTTGCAATTAAAATTTTGCAGTTTATTGTTCGACTCTTTTTTTTATATAACACGTTTGGATTAATAACGTTAGAGAATTTTAGATAATAATTAAAATGAAATAAATGAGAGACGAGATGGGTAAGGAGCATTGAAAGGAATTGCAGCGAATGATTTTAAATTAGCGACTTCCGCTTTGCACGATCCGCGAATGGAGATAGGTTTTGTCATGCGAGAAGTGTACGAATAGATTTGGATATTCAATCAGAATTATTTTCACATAAAAACCACGCGCAGCGATTGCGTAATCGTTGTTAGAATATTTGCGGAACGTTATAACGCGAGGCAATTCGAAAAGTAACATTGTGCAATCGATTGCTTATAGTAGTCGTTGTTTGCTGGAAATTTTCATCGAATTTGTGCCGGTCAAACAGATTATTTACGGCCGCCAATGTTGCACGGAAGTTGTTCAAATTTATTACAGCTGATTACGTACCGGCAGTCCTGTATAACTAATTTCCTGTGTAGCATTTTATAAATTTAGAATAGAACATTTTCTTGGCTAAATCTAACTTCATTCGTATCAATATCCAAGACAATATCATATCAAAAACTTAAAATCTTTCTATCGTAATCTTAAGAAAATATTCCATTAAATTTATCTATAAATTGAAAATATTTCTCCAAGGTCTTGAAAGTTTAATATTATCTTTTACTGTAATTCTCAGATAATGTTTCATTAAATTGTTCTATGAATTAAAAAAAGTTCACAGTAGAAACTTTTCTAATGTGATCCACAAGTATAAGAACGTTCCTTCTTTTGCGCATTGAGTACAGCATGAATCGTTCTAGAGCAATCGAGGATAGATACGTACGTAGTAATACGTTTCATCGCGATCAGAGTGCATATTACGCTCGAAAAAAAGCTTTCTTAATCTTTAAGCTTGCTAGGGCTATATTAACAGACTTTGACAGGCCGTGATTTTCGTATATATTATTACTAAGCGATAAACATTCGACGACCATTAGATAATGCATGGTCATTAATACCGGCTGCGTTCGGCTCAATGTATATTCTTGTCTACATTTTCTCTATACAAATTCCATTTCCTCGTTCAGCCATTTTTCTAACAACACCATCTTCCAAAGGCATTTTGCCTTTAATTAAATTCGAGAGACAGGAAGGCGACGATCGTCCAACTTGTTCTTGATAAAACCAGTCGGCTATTCTAATAGCTGTTAACTGTGTTTCGTATAACGTCTGCAGTTTTCCTCGTTGCGTCACTATGAATATTTAGGCGTCTTTTGACTTCATTGAAAGAACAGTGTATGAATTAGGATGAAGATGCACTCGTGTAAGATGATTGGTAATTTAACTCGAAATAAGAATGGACCGTTTAAAAAAAAAGTTGAACTTGTCAACCAAAAAAATTTTCACGCGTTCGTTGCTTTTTTGTTTTAGTAGAAATTACATAGATTTTTCGTTTTTGAAATTGTTTGAGAATGTTAACATAATTCCGTGTGAGAGTGAAACAATATTAATCATATTCCGAATTAGTTGGTTACAAATTTCAGAATCGTACATTAAAATGTTCTTTCGTTCTTGAATTGATTAAAGAATGACACATTAGGTTTTTCTTTTGACGGTTTTTGAAAATATATATCGTACGACTCGGTTAAGAATATGAATATTTATGTATACAATAGAGATTAAAGGTTGATGATCGTACTGACGGAGTGTGTTGTGCAACGTTATAATTGCAGGTGGGAAAGACACACGAAGAAATGGAGAAGATCGCTCGTTTGTTGCCATATGTCTCGCACAAGAACGAAGTCGTAGAAATCGCAGATCCAATCGATCCCAGCAAGCTACTTCCTGGTTAGTATTCTATGAAAATATCGTCAATTTTATATTCACTTAACTCCATTACTCACCGACCATAACTCCATTATTCACTATCAACCACTGTCAAACAAAAATCGTCCAAGAACTTATTTTTCTCTCGCCCGTTAGTTGCAAAAGACTCTTAAAATTTTCATCCTACTTTCCAATCACGATCGCTTAACTCTTTAAAGCAGTGCTATCGTTTATGGTATCATTTATGCCACGCGAACCTGGTCACACAAAGGGAATTGGAAATTACAAACGAGACACGAAGCTTTCGCATGACAGATTCTTTCAAAATCGATAGAAATTTGTTTACCAAGCTTTCCAAGGTGCCTTTAAAAATTCATTTATCGTCTTCCGTAAGAGAAAACAATTATTTGAGACAACGTCTCGGATAATTTAAATGACGGTCTTGATCGATCGTCATGTCCATTATATAGATTACCGTTTTAATAATGAATCGCGTAATTTTTTAAAAAAAGCATTACGTTAATGAAGTTACGTAACTTTTCTCGCGCTCGACGCTCTACATATTAATAAATTAGTATTCAGTTTAAAATATCAAACGCAAAAAACGCGAACCAATCCATCATACGACCGCGCTTTCTATCGTCTGCGTCCATTATTTATCGCGGTGGCAGATCTTATCGTTGGAAATACTTTACGACTTTTTTTCATTTTATAAGTCGTTCATTTTTGTAACTAAAATCGTATTTTATTTCGTGCTTTCCGTTTCCTGATTCAGATGACAATGGCTACTGGACGTATCTGGGTTCGTTGACGACGCCACCCTGCAACGAGAGCGTCACTTGGATTCTTTTCAAGAAGTGCATCGAGGTGTCTCATCATCAGTTAAACATCTTCCGCAACTTACGTAAATTCTCCCGTGGGGAGGAGTGTCCGTGCCATGAGAACCATGGAGCGGTAAGTGTATTCAGTTTCACGTTTGCATTCTTTATACTGTTAATTCATTACGAAGCACATTTTGAAATAAGCAACGTTGGACGAATTGAGGAGAAAATGAAATATCACTCGTAGAAACCTAACATTTTAGAGCTTCCCAACACCAAAATTGGAGGAGTCCTACAATCGCCATAAATATTTACTACATAAGAATTTTGCATAGTTGTTGAATTTTAATCGAATATTACAATTTTTCATAAAACTTACATTTAATACGCCAGAATCTTGCATCGATATGGAACTCTACCGAATGTCTCATAGTAAATGAGATTTTACACAGTGTAAAAAACAAAACATAGTAAATTTGCCTCCCGACAAACGAACGAAGAATATTTCTAAAAATTGATCACAAACTCCTGTCGACGTCAACCAAGGCGGAACAAAACGCCCACTGGACACCTTCTCCATCGGTTCGATTAATCTTTCTCTCGTACACCCTCTCCTTACATTTTTTTCTCTCGTTTTATTTTTAGCCGTGGCGCCGCGTCAACGTCCGACCGCGAAAGAATGAATTCCAGATCGGCGGAATCACGGCCCAGTTGTCCTAATTCCGGCGCCTGTGTGCCGCTTGTTTCAGGTAATCAACAACTTCCGTCCGCCGATGCCGCTCGGAAATCGCGTGCTGCGCGAGTGTGGCAGCTTCTGAGCCGGTTCACCGGCGATGCCGCATCGAGATCACCCGGTGCCGGGTGAAAAACGACGGGAAAGAAGCGACCCAGCCGCGTTGTCCACCATTATGGTGGACCATGGAGCGACCGCGACCACTCGACGCGCTATGGTCGCCAAACTTGCATCGCCGTTCAACCTTCATTCTGTATCGTGGACCTTTCTCGCTGGGAGAACGAAGTGCCTTCTTTGTCTGTCGAGGATTTCCGGGATGGTGGTCGGAAGGAGAGAGGACGAAGGACAAGAGAAGATTTTTTATGGACAAACTGGTGGATGAAGACTAAAAGATACAAGCTGTTGAAGAAAACATATTTCTATGGTGTAATTGTAGGCATCAAGGCACTGAAGGAGGTTCATTTGTAAATTGTTGTTGCTTGAGATTTATTCTTCTAGGTATAAGCAATTCAATTTTACGCTAGAAATTAGGCTATATTTCTTTCTATATATATCTCACTGATACTTCGTGTTTGTTATAAGAAAACGAACGATAATAGAATTTCTGCCGTGATATTTGATTTCCTTCATTTGTCTGGAAAAAAACGGAGTGTCGATGAGACAGAAAGAAAAGCACATCGGCTGATTTGTTGGTCTACAGCAACTATATATACTAGCGTATTTCTAATGTAAAATCGAATGGCGTATAATTAGAAAAATAAGTCACAAACTACATTTTTGTACACGAACTTCCTTCGTGTCTTAATGTCTACAATCAGTTTCTAAACATCGGCCACTTTTTTTAACACCCTGTATATTCTGGATATGTCCTTCGAGGAGTTTTAGTATATAAGGTTGAATTAAGTAGGATAAATGAAAGGAATGATTGATGAGTGATTGAATAAAATGCTGTCCACCGTTAATGATTTTTTCTAATCAATCGTTAAATATTACGGTATATTATGGTATTAAAAGGAGAAGAAGACAAAGTATTGTATTAAGCAACAGGGTTTTAATTAATTTAATTAACTTTAAACGAACCATAGCGGCGATCTATGGTGAGAAAAAAGAAACTGCTGGACAGCATTGGAGTTGTAAGAAAGGAATGTACAGAGAATCGTATAAAGAGTGAAATTTGGAAATCATTTCAAAGGCACCATGACACAGAACGTTCGATGAACGTGTAATAGTATACATGCGTGTCTTGTTTGAATGATCGGGTACAATAGAACGATAGACGTGTTAACGCTTGTTCATGATCTCGACGATAATCGCGAAAGAACAAAGCAATGCGTGAGCATTTCACTTCGATTCCAAGTGCAATTAAAAAAGCGTAGTTGAAACGGGAGGATTTCGCTTGAACCGTATCATAGAGTAGAGACTATAGATATTTAGTTGAAAAATTTTTGCGACTGCTTGTTTTAAAGGATTCAGAAACGAGAAACGTGCCTATACGTACATATATTCACACTAACACGGAAGATTCACTCAAATTTCAGCGGTTTATAGGAAATTTTTTAAATCGTCATTTTTAAAACGTTTTACAAAGATTTTAGAACAGGCCCGTCCACTATTGACCGATCTACCAAGGATCTGATACTAAATCGGACAGATACCACTGTTTATGGAATGCTGTATGATGATTATGTTTCGCGTATAAATAATTATATACACTATATACGTATATCTTTACACGTATGTACGGGTGTGACGTTCAATATAGATGTTTGCGGTTTGTATAGTTTATTAAAATGTCCGAGGCTGTCGAGTATCATCGGCAATCAATGTGAAAATCCAGCTAACGTTACCCTAATGTTTGATTACGCGTACCAATCTCTTCTCGAAATTAATTCGTGGATTGGAAAGACGTAGAATTATTCTTCTATAAAATTAAACAACATAATTAAATTTAAACAGAGTATTTTCGGGACGTTTTCAAACACGAAGAGACGAGCGTGAGCAGAGGTGCCATTTTACATTACCCACACGATAATAGTAATCTTCCTTCTAAGTCACTTTTCGAAGCACAGAAAGAAAACCGCTCGGTACGCCTCGGACTATGCACGCCTATGTGCCTTTTTAATCACCTACGTGAAGTAACACAATTGTATAATGTTGTTAATACATATTAACTTTCGTATCTGAGATCATTGAGTATTTTTCACTCAATTATTACAGACGCGAAGAACAATGGAATTATCATTTTTGCATATTGCAATTTTATTTTGTAACAGATGCTTTTTGTCGTGACGACAACGCCTCGTTCATATACATACATATTTCTTTCTTTCATTTTATCTGATCAAAATCGGGTAACCACATATAAAGGAAGTGCAGTGATTACAACAAATATTTGCACATATTTTCATTTTTCAATGAAGCTCTTATGTTATCAGATTCTATATTTCATTTTCATAATATCAAATTTTCGTAGTCATATGAAGATATGAAACTTAACCTATGGGATCATGCAATATATTATAGCAATATATTGTATTATAAATACGTCAATTTCTTTAAATTTGATAAAATTGTAAATCTAGGTAGAAAAAACAGTGATGAAAAAAATATTATACGAATTCTTAGGAATTCTTTTCCATAGACACAATGTTAAAGAAGTAGAATTTGATAATATAAATTGATTCAAAGATGTTGGTATACTTGAATTTAACTAATTCATATATAAATACTCTAATAAATACAATGGTGTGGAAATACTTTTCGTAGCCATTGTAAATGACTGCAATCGTACTGGAAATAATGAGTGCAACATTTGCATGGAGGTGTAAAAGAAGTTTACACGAGCTACCGATCCATATTATTCAACCCGGTTTTGATTATTGTAATATATTTGCGTGACCGTCGATGAGAGATAGTAAAGAGCTTTCTTCGTACCGGAGTAGCGAGTGCCAGCTTTCAATATGCTAGTTGAAATGCTGAAAGTTTTACTCCTTCTCTTACTGCTGATTTTCTCGTGAAACGTGTATTTTACGTTAATGGACATTTTACTTCGAACGTGATAATGGAAAACGTCGTGTTGTTCGTCCTCTGGTAACGATGATTGTATCTAAGTTTTCTTTTTCCTCTCCTTCCTATATTTATTGTTGAACACGTGAGAAGCAATCTGTATATGTATTTCGTAGCATCGACTGTGATAAAAGAAAAAGTAAGAAAAATGGTAATAAAGGGTCGCGAGAGATCTCGCAGCGATAACATATTTAAATGTTTGTTTGAAACCTAATATATTCCTTATATAACCATTTGTATACGTCCGGTACACGAATCTATAATCAATTGCAAATAATTCATTTCATTTATTTACGTTTGTGTACTCAATAATTGAACTGCGTAATTTTATGCATTTCTGGGAAATTTAAAAATATATAAAATACCCAAAGATAAGAACTCTTTGTAATACATATTTAATTGATGAAATCTTTTATCTAAAGGGCCATTTTTTCATTATATTAATATATTAATATATAAATATCTGCAGACTACTAATAATATATCTCATTTATTTTTACTTTTGTGGTCATTTTGCCCTTACGAATAATATTCAAAGAAATAACTTGTTATATGTTATCGTTACAAAAGATTAGAACATAAAAATTATGGTAAGTTGGCAGAAGGCATTTCCTGTGACGAAAAATAAAAGAAACAAAATGCAACAACGACTTACTACCGTTAATTCAGTGGGGAAAGCGTCCACCTGAAAACCGGTTTCAATGGTCGATCCTGGGATTCGTGATTATATTATAATGCCAAAAACTAGGTATAGGATGGACCCATTCACCACGTTCTGTCCTTGGTTAATAATCACGGTCATATAAATCATATATGACCGTGGCCAATTATAATAGACATATCTTCATACAGATTCACAGACGAGGTACAGAATAACACGCAATAATTTTTTGTGCCACACAATTTGAGTACATCATTCTCGTATCGTATACATCGCAATCGATTCAGTATACTAGTGGCACAGACGAGGTACAGGCACGTTTCCACGCATCTTCAGCTGTTTGCGCGCGTTTCTACGCGTCGCCACGTATCTACATGCGTCTCAATACGTCTAGGAACATTTCAATACGCCTATGCTCTTATACATCCTTGTTGCACATTGTCGCCTTCCTTTTTTATCACCACCAGTGCAGCTCATCCTTGTCGGACACTATCGCCTCTTTTGATTAACGCACGTACAGTCTGTCTTTGTTGCACTCAATGGAACAGATCTGGAAATTGAACAAAGAAAATTCAGAGGCGACTTCAACAGAAGGATTAAGTTATTTGACCTCTAATTAAAAGCATCATGCTGTATAGAGCAGATATATGGGATCGGAAAGAACAATGCAGGCTGAAGGTGATACAGAATATGTATCTCAGATGAATATTAAGGCTCAAATGGAACAACTCAAGATACGTTGTAAAGGCTGAAAGAAATAGAAACAAAATTAGAGTAGAAGCAGGTATAAGGAATGCAGCATTTGAAGAAAAGATAAAGCGAGAGATAGATAACGGAATGTTTAAAAGAGACAGAAAAAGAGGGTGCTGTTTTTCCTCCGAGATTATCAAATTTCTTTAGCTCTTACGGTAGGAATTATAGAGTGACTCATCGTGTATCACAGATTTTTAAATATCAATCAAATTTATCGAACATAATTTTCCTTCCGTACATTCAGTATAAATATCACCCACCTCTGGCTATTTAGATATTTTTTGTTATGTTACGATCTTGAACCATGTAATTACAGCAACAGTTGAATTTTTTTTCTACTATAGTTCTAAACATTTCTGTTTAAAATAAAAGTACATTTTACATGTTAAAAGTTACAAATGTTTATTAAATACGTAATAATAATAATAATAATTAATAATTGTACTACTATGTTATATATATAGTACACTATATATATTATAATGTATTATGCTATATATATACAGCATATAATATATTAGTATATCTCAAATACAATATTTTAAAAATTCCAAAAAGTATTTTAAAAAGAGCAAATTATTTTTTCATAATTATTTTTGTGATATTTAATTTATACATTATTCATAAATATAACTGATTATAATGATATGGTTCATTAGTTAGTTATTATTCAAAAATATATTTTTATAATGTATATTAATTTACTCTAGACATTTAAAGTAACAAATTGGATCTTTTATATCTAAAATTTGATAGTTATTCTGAATGCGATTAAATGATTTGCATTATAAAGTTTAACAGAATTTGAGTTTAGATGTTGCTTTATATTAATATACTTGGTGGTTTCTTTTATACAGATCATTGATTGATTCTGAAAATCACTTCATTTAGTATTTTTGTTTTCTTTCTTTCCCTTTCTCTCTCCATTAAAATTTTCTGGCCAGTAACATCATTTTATTTCGATCTAAAATACATGTCATCTTTAAATTATATATATATATATATATATATATATATATATATATATATATCTCATATACATATATATATATATATGTATCTCACTGTTCAGCCTATCGTAATGTTTCTTTGTTTGAAACATAATAAGGTCGCTAAGAAAAACATATTTTTTCCAGGAATTTGACCACTTGTATTCGTACCACTCGACTTATGGAACAGCAGCCCCTGCTATTTTCACTCTTCGTCACCATTATTCGTTAGACAAACCGTGGAGTGAGGTGTCAGTTTAATGTCGGAGACTGAAGTGGTTAGACGTCGCGAAACGACGTTTGGTAGTCACGTTTGTGCGTATTTAACGTAGATTGTTGTTTTATTTTTATATAATTTATTGCTTTTATACATTATTTTAACATTTTGTGTAATTCTTTTGTGCAGATTATTGCTTGATAAATTTCTTGCTCGAGAAAATTTCAAGATATCGAAGGATGTCATCAATTTCAAATCGCTATTTCTTTTATTGCCCAGCTCTGTTTAACAGATAAAAAAAGTACGTCGTGTTTTATATTTTATAAATATTCATATAATCATAATATTTGAGATATATTAGCTATGTATTTTTTTATTTATTCTGACTATGATGTTTCTTTATCCTATGGTAAATGAATAATGATTAGTTCGTAGTTTCGATAAAGCAATATTTTCATGAACAATCACTCGATAGAAAACAGAAAGATACAAAAGAGTAGTTTACTTCTTTTTCTGTCGTAAAGGACGAATTATAATATTCTTTACTTTGTTGCAGATTTCTTCCCATCGTCACTTCTTTCACGGGATTCGACGATTCCTATTTGATGATGGCGGCTTCATAATAACTTTCCTCGGACCGCAACGATATCAATGACAACGTTGGTCGCATCTAATCGTGAGTCGTAAACATTTTTGTTCCTCTGGTCGCTCAATCATGCCGCGGGGAAAAAATTCTAATCAACACAGGTGACGATTGTATTACGTAAAACTTTTGACGACCATATCGGATGCAGGTATTTATTATCTCTGTGAGTAAAATTTTTTTATCTGTACTTTATTCATTAGTTCGGAACAGGTTTCTTTACACATCGCGTTCTGCATTTTAATACAAGGAGTTGATACAAATAATCTGATATTGATAATTATTCTATTCGGGCGCAATGCTCGGTGAATCTTAAATCTAGCTTGGGCCCTTCTAATCATAAAAGACAAAGTATTTTATGAAAGTGAAATGAAAATACAAATCGCGAAAGCCAGTTCAATTGCACGTAGGCGATCTTACTGATCGCTGTACGTTCTTATCTGCGTGCTCGAATAATATACAAACGTTCGTTTCCCGACCCATTTGGAACATCGATCGCAAGTCAGAGAACATGGTGGGCAAAATCATGGACTGGTAGCACGCTTCATTCGAGCTGGTAGCTTCACCGCTGATTCTCGAAATGAAATAGGTTGAAAAAGGTCGGACACGTGAAACGACGTGGAACGCGCTTTTCTTGCGACTTTCTTATGCTTCTATACCCAGTTGTCCCATCGGAAGTATTACGTGTTTTATGATGCCTCAGGAATGAATTAACATTTCAGGTATGGTCGTTGACATACTATATCGCGGGAATATAACAAAAAATAGGTAGTTAATATATTTAAAACATTATTATTATACTTATAAATGTTTCATAATTTGATTGCTTTGGAAAAGTTGCCGGGCAAATTGAATTTTCGCTGCTACAGTTCCATATACAGATACATAACCTTGATTGTTTGTCTAACAATAAAGTATGGTGTGCTTTCCTCTGCGGTTTAACAAAAGATACGCAATAAGGGAAAATGCTATCCCGAGAACATGTTGAAACCTGACTATGACATGTTTTTCCCGGATGTAAAGAAACTCTTGGAATCTATTAAAGAATTTAATCTTTGTTGATTTCTGTTATCAAACTGAGTAAACCTCATAATTTTCGTAAAGTTATTTCACATAGTTCATAACGTTTGAGAAAAATTCCGGAGGCCATTTTTTGTTCCATAGAAGTGACATATCTACATTTTTAGCTTCCTATGCGCCTCGTACGTACAGGAGTGCAATAAATACATATAATTTTGCAGTGAACAGGTGTCATTTGGTTTGCTTCTTCAGTCCAATCTATCTAAGACGAAGGGGACAACCACCGTCGTGGAGGCGTGATCTAAACACCCAGGATCGGTTCATTTTCCTATAACCCTTCCTAGCACAGGACTACAAGTTCGGAAGGACTACCATCGGTTCTGCAGCCCATTCTTTCTAACACCTCTACTACCGGTTCATTAGACCGCTACCCGGGATGTGATGCTTTTCATTTTTGAAGTCTGTTGCTCTTCTACCTTGCGATATTGGGATCAAATCACCACTTCCACCAATTTATTCTAACGTTATACGACAGAGCGGACAACCTCCACCGTAGTTGCGTGATCGAGGTACGAACAGCCGGTTCGTTCCCCAGATCCCTTTCTAGTGCAAAAATACCAGCTCCAAAGGGCATCGTCAATTCCTTTAGTGTAATCTTTGCTTGTATACCAAATTTCTTTGTTATTTGTTGTGATCAATCGAAATAATGATTATACACAATAGGATTTCATTCACTGATACAATGCGGATGCTTATCGGGTAGATAATGTTAGAGTATGTGCAAAGATATCTCAAAGACATGTTAAATTAGGCAACGCGGGGAAAATACGCGTTAGATTTGCAACGCAAGTAGAATGTATTTTGTAAAATCTTAAAATCCACCTTGTATTTTAATGATTGTTACATTAACATTTAATTGCATTATTAGATTTTTGGTATTTTCCAGTTTTATTTGGCACAACACATGAAGGAATTTGGAGGTTGCGAAAAAACAAATAATTTTCGTTTAAAGATAAATAACTTGTCCAATGCATTAAATCGTATGTGACTGAATGATGGTTTGATCGCCAGAATCAGAGGATTATAACATTGGTAATTCATTATTTTTATATACTTTTAATAACGTAAATATATGTATTTTAAAGTAGTATTTATTTAAGAATTCTAAAATATTTTGTTACTTTTACTGTTGTCAGGTTTTGGAAGAAATTCTTCAATGGCTGAATGAATGAGAGAAAGAAGCAATAGATGGCATTATTTCAGATAATTGGAGAAATGTATCGTATGTAGATCGATCTCTGTTTTATCCTATACTGAACCGATAATATCGCGTGCGACACTAAAATGGTATGGAGGACTACGTAGTTCTCGTGTCGTGGAACATTTTTTTTGTGATTTATGCAAGGTTTATCTTATTCTTGGTCAATATCAATACTATTAATAATAATTTTGACACATCATATGATGGTCATAATTCTAAACATAAAACAAAAACATTTATATCCATCATCGATATATTATCGATAACCGGTAATACCATTTTTCTATCATCAGAGCAGTGACAGCTGAAAACATAGGCCTAGGTCAGAATAAACGTGACGTTAAATGAGACCATAGACGGTTTTCGTAAGGTTGTGTACATATACAGTTGAAGAAGGACTAGAATTCATGTATATATTATATAATTCCTATAATATAGTTTATAGATTTGTTAATTTATAAATTGATATTGATCGTATCGTAAATTATCACGATACTTGTTAATCTTTATTAACAAATATTTTCTAAACACACTTGGTTTTTAGTATAAAATGAAATGTTCGCAGATTTGGAATCATTGCCTTAAATTATTATATAATTCTGAATCATCAATTTTCGATACCTTTTTATTATTCCAGAGAAATATAGATAGTTAACCAAAATGTTAACGTCGAATGAAACTTAGATATTTGTGTCTTCCTTAATTTTACTAAACACATATTAATACATATGTGTCATATGTAACAAATCATTTATATTTATTTACACGTCTTTAATAACTTTGCATATGATTTTAGTCGATTGTTGTATTCTCTTCCGTCATCCAGGAAGCTTCCATCGACGTTCTTCAAGCGTCGAAAAATGAATTCTCTTACTAGGAGAATAGGATGTTACAAGAGATCATCTAGTACCGCCATTTTATTTCTACTTTTCTAGTACTGCGCGTCTATCTTGCTCACCAGGAAAACATAATCATTCAGAGAAATTAAACTACAACTTCTTGCTTTTCGTGTTCTCCTATTATTCTCCTCTTGCGATTTTCTTACTAGGGGAGCAATTGAATAAAGAAGTTGTCATGAAGTTGCCTGCGTTTCATATTCTCCTGTTATGCTTGTTAGAAGAGGGCCTTCAAAGGCGCTCAACACTCTCGAAAATAAAGTTTCGTATTAGGAGAATATAAGAATATAAGATACGAATATAAGATAAGAAATTAATTAAAAAGATGTTTTGAAAAAATATATTTAATTGCACAGCTTTTTAATAATTGATTGTGTGGATATTTTTATTCGGTAAAGTTTAATTCCAGTAGTAAAAGGATGAAAAAGAAAAGAAAACTGGTGTATAATTAAATTTACAGATGTTTGTAATTCTTATTCCAAAAAAATTTGCACTTTTATCTTTTTAATAATTGGTAATGTGAAAGCTTTTTAACTGATTTTTTTTTTCAGTGACGAAGAAATAGAAATAGAAAAAATTTAATTAATTTTTTCTAGTATCTGTAATGAAAATAGAATAACGATAAAAGTGACACAATTGTATCGTAAATATTTCTCAATATATTTATTTCTCGATTTGTTTGTAACGGGACTACGCGGTAACAATAACATACAGATTAATCTTAAAGCTTTAAATCTTCGAAGCATCTTATCGCTCTACATATTCAGACGATAATCAAATAGCGAATATTGTCAACAATCACAGAAACTTTTATTTGACTTTTGTCGTGCGTGTTTCCTGCTATTGAAGGAGAACGCGCAAGACGATTTCGCATCAAAATTAATACGCTTGTAGGAGGAGGAAACAAATGGAAACGCGTTGCGAGCTTAAAATTTAATTACAAAATGAGCGGCCAAAGAATAATAAATACGACGTTCGAAGATGCGAAATTAAAAAAAGAACGGAAGACTATAATATCGTTGGTCGATCAATCAAGGACGAGTCATATTCCAAACTCGATTTATTTTTACTTTATTCTCTTTTTCTGGTCTAAAGAATTAATACGACAAAAATTCATCAATCGATTCTTAGGAGATAAATAGAAGTATATCCCGAGAAAAAGAGAGCAAGAAAAAAATAAAACGAACCAGTCAGTCATTCAATAACTGTTAACTTGTTTAACTCATTATCGACTAATGTTACGTTAACGCCACACGACTCTTAGAACTCTCTTGGTAAATATATATTATCGAATTCTTTTAACATTGCAACTATGAAAAGGAAATCTAACGGTTTGATTAATTTCTTCTTTTCGCATTTAGTGTCTAAGATTTTGTAAAGATTGAAGAAATTGATTAATGATAAATTATTTTATTTTGGTTAACCTATCGAAAAGGTACGTTCTAAATAATTTTTGCCTGTACATATAATGGGTACTTTATTCTAATTTTCAAGTTATACACAAAGATATATTTCGTACCATATATATCTTGCGAAGCTGTCGAATCTGTTATCTCCATTTTTTATCTCCATGGTAAAGTATAAACAATGGGAAAAAGTAAGTAGCGTTCCAAATAAGTAGCGTTAGGTTATTTAAGTGACGGCGGTGATACAAATCAGCGATTAAAATTCAGTGACGTTAGAAAGAAGAGAAAATTCCAAGTTACAAATAAGTACGATGTGCATTCCGTTAGAAATTTTGTCAAATTCTATTTGTTACAAGCGTGCTCGGTTACCATGAGAGGCACTTACCGATAACGATGCAACTACATTGACAAAGTTTTAATTTGGACACGCGCACGCATATGCACGCAATAATCTAAGAGTGCTTGTACACAACACTATAAGTAGTAAAATTGAATGGCAGAAGAAAATTTCGATTTTTATTGGAAAATGTTCCAATCAAAATGTACCGACTGAGAATACTGCAGTATAGTAGCTAAGTTCAATTATCCTTTCTAAGTAGTTAGCAATATCGTTAGAAAATGGTGTTACAACGTTGCCTCTATAGAAAAAAATATCAGCGCCAATAGACGTTAGTTAAGTGATTTATGGCTTTTGTCTATGCCATCTACTTAAACGAATGGAACATTCAGTTTTATCTACAACTAAGAGATGGCACGTACGTGCTTTTCTACAGACACACTTGTTGTGTTTCATGAATTTGGACTACATTTGTACGTAAGTTCACTTTCAGCGTTTTAACAAGCACCCTTCAATTACAATGTCTAATGTACAATCTTAGTGTACTTTGCAATGTTAATGTATAATTTTGTATAAAATATAGAAATAAAGTACATATATGATATCAAAAGAGCTTTTGTGTACAACTGGAAAACTGGAACAGAATGTATAGGGAAAAGTTGTTCAGAACGATGATCTTGATAACATACTTCAAGCTCACCGAAATTAGTGAGGTGGTAGCTTTTCGATAGCTTTACATTTTTCTTTAATCATGGTCTCTAACTCGAATAGTGACTTTGTAAAGTATCTGTTATTTCGACAGTTTTTTCTACCTTGGCAAAGCAACGCGTAAATCATACACGTTTTTCAGTGATGTTGCATTTACATAACCTTTATGCGTTATTTTACCGTTTCGACGTTAATGAGTTAATAAAACATCCACTCAGATATACGAAAGTACATACGTTGTATAGTTTTCGTTTCAATAAAAAAGTTAGTCGTTGCTGATGCAGCAAAATTAGTTAAACAAGATCGTGATAAAACCTTCCACGCATCTTACATATTTCTTCGGCAGCAAGCTTCCGGTTTCTGTATCCCTATTTCTCTATACAAATAAAAGCGCGTATTCACGAATGACCTGTCTTAATTAAAAAAAAAGCTCGCTCTACTAAAAACCATTCGAAACTCCTCATTATCGATTATCGGTACATCTGTTCAGCAGACTATTTAACAATACAAACTCGACACGCGTTAACATTTAATATTGTCTTTAAATTACATCAAGATATGGTAACTATCGTAACAATCTTAAACACGTTAACTGCTACGATGGTCATCAGTGATCCATGTTATCAAATTTTCAAAAATGGTTCAAATAAATAGATTATGACTGATAAATTTTCAATGTGAGTGACTTATGTAATATTGTCAGAGAAAAAATGCGCAAATACAATATAATAGTTTATAAGAATTAAACGTTGCTGTGCAGTATTTTGTGATCTGTTGCGACTTCCGGTGTACAAAATTCGTTTGTACAAAAACACGTGGCAGTCAACGCGTTAATATTGTTCGATAATATCGTTCTATAAAAGATATGTTTGGAACAGCTTTGCACAGAGACGTACACGACTTCGAGTAAAATACACACGTGAAATATACACATCGATTTGACAAAATATATACATATATCCATACACGCGTGCCTCTATATCTGTGAATCTTCGAATTGTTTATTCGTTTTGTGATTTCGATTCTTTGAAGAATTCGTGACAATTAATTGACAAACAGCTCCGGAAACTTTTGTTCCTGGGAAATTTTTCATTGTGGTTAATGCATCTTTGCAAGTGAAGAAAGTAGAACAAGTCGTTCTTCCTGTTTTTCTTTTTCTTTTTTCTTTTTTTAATGTAAAAAATCTAAGAACACAAGCGAAAGTAAACGGTGTACAATTTTACTTTGAATATTTCTCTGCGGTCGGAACGTTATAAAAATAGAAGAAAGCTATATCTCTATCGATCTCAAATTTTTGTTCCTCTTACTGATAGATTTATTGTCGATCTTTTTCGTTCTACGCGACTGGCCCCGCGACTTTAGGACACACGATAATATCCTATAAAAAATAGCACACAAGTAGTACACACATCGGTGATCTACGACAATTACCACTACAGTGTTTTACAATGTTTCTCTTAATACTCGTTTTGTACGCGTAGCTACGATTATTGTCGTTTGTTTTGTTAGAGAATATATTCGAAACGGGCGAAATGCTTTATTCTAGATCTAGCTCTATATAACAACGATAACATCGATTCTCCGTAATCTAAAATAGAATCCGAAGTTTAACGACATTTCAACGCTCTCTAAATCACTTTCAACTAGGAGAAAAATTAATTTTCAGGTATCTGTTAGCTTGTCCAAATTGACCTTCGCGCGGTAATTAATTTTTCCTCGATGATTTCGGGCAAGCTTAATCGGGGCTTGAGGCGACCACCTTCGTAAATCGAGTTTCTGTGCTAGTGGAGCGATCTGCTCCTTCGATGGGTCGCATATTTCGCGCCGTTTCTGGGTCATTGAATTATCGAAAATTATTAAACCGGATAGACCGTGAAAACCACTCGATCCTATTAAAATCATCTTCCATGTCATTTCGTTTTCCACTCGATTCTACTATAGAACTAAATTGATAGAATCGTTTAAATCATGTAAATTTCTAAATACGAGTACAGTAAAATTTAAAAGGCAAATTTGCAAATTTTGAAAGACTTTTTCCACAAATACGTAACATTCGTTACCTCATTTGCGTTTCAAAAATACTCCTTCCATTGATATCCTCCGCATTGCTTCGGTTTTATCGCGAATGAGCATCCTAAGTATGATTACTAAAGATCAAACAACTCCGCGAACGCTTATTAAGATCCTGTACGATACACTCTGCGCGAGTTACGTCGATCGAGGAAATATAATTTGGTAGATTTGTACGCCACAAAGATCAATATTTAGAGATCTACTCTACGTATTCGATTAAAACATTTATACGAGTAACAAGAATAAGTAGATTTTACTCATCGTTCGGATGCACAGCATCTCGATAATATTTCTGGAACGATCTATTCGCTACAAGTATCATTATTATCGATACTATCCCTTCCGTTCCTCCCCGACTTCCACGAAAATACTATCTTCAACGATTTATCGCTGTTTCAGCGAGTACTAGCTTTCATTTGGAACGGCAATCGTAATAACGCTAAATTCTCTCGTCGTAATTCGCATCGTTTGAGTTCAAGTTATACATTGTCTGCCATAAGTATTATGATATGTTCTAATATTTAGTGCAAATTCGCTGCTTCTATTTTCTTGTTACTCTCCTATAAGTCTGTTGTTTCCTTCGCATCATACAATGTACAGTACTAAATAAAATAAAATTTGTTAGACTTTTACAATAATAATACTTATGGTCAACAGTATACATTCATCAGAGCCATAGAAAACACTGAATGGCATTAATACTGATGGCACTACGAGTAAAAAAAAGAAAAGAAAAAAAGAGAGGATCTTCGGCGAAAGTCGTTTTTGGAATCATCAAACAACACGAATAACGAGATGAGAGTGTCTGACCCTTAAAACTACGTGAAAACTGGCTCTGTAGATTGCTCTACGTTCGATTTTCCTTCGCTTAAGACGCAACAGAGGAATTCCACACGTTACCTACACGCAATAGGCTCACCCCACGATACTGAAGAGTCGCCACAGTACAAAGAATAAGAAACATTAGGAAAGAAACTATGTCTGAGCATAGGCCATTGATTCTCTAAGCTCGAATAGTCAACGATATCACGATTAATTTCATTCGTAAATCTATTCCGATCTTTTCAGCTACCAGGCTACGTGAAATATTTCACTACGATTTCAGATCATGAACCATGCCCAACGTTATTGTTTACTTATGTAGACTACCGTTCTTATTACTTTAATCTTCTTCTACCTCGTTTGTACGCTTAAAATGATATTTGGACATATGTATTTCTTCTTAATGATGATCTATATCATCAAGATTTGAAGATACATCAGTATCCTGTCGTCTTGTATGTCTGAAGTCTTTTTAAACATTCTGGTGAAGTTACTTGCAACTTGTGAATTAAATAAAAATACCGTGCATGTAGAAGAAAGAAATAATAATAATAATAATAATAACAACAAGAAACGCGAGCTGTGAGGACCTATCTTATCTAATATTTTAATAGAATCAACCATTTCTGATCAGCCTTTGATAATTCATCTGTCTCATTCGCTTTAAAAATAATCATCCTTTAACGCGGAAGCTCTACTTTCGCAATATCATCGATCACAAAGAAGACTAGTCGATCGTTCCTCCGGCTTTCTGTCAATTAACCTTCGACCACGAAAGATCAACGCTTAAAACTTGGCCTTCTGCCTTCGAAGATCGTTGGGAATGATGATGGTGAGGAACGTGCCGAGGGCCAACGTGCCACAAAGAAAGATGTTCGCCCAGAAGTCGCCCCACTCGTTCAAGCAATAACCGTAGAAAATCGTGAAGACAATACCGAATACTTGACACACTGCGTTTAATAAACCAGTGGAAGTTCCCTCCGGTTCCGGGTATGTTAACTCTGCAGCGAACTCGAATCCCACGGGAAGGTAACCGGTCATGAAGAATCTAGAAAATTTGGAAAATAAACGTTGAATTTTAAATGGAATTAGATATTATATGGGAAGAAGAATTTTTTCTCTCTTTGTTTTTTAATAAATTTCTTATTTAGAAACATTTTTAAAGAATTCTGTTCAATGGTTCGGGGTTATTGGAAATTGTTCATTTCGATAGGGGAATTTCAATGGGAATAAAATGACTTGCCGTTAATATCGTACGCTATATTAAATGAATGGATATATCAGAATGCTTTAGATAAAGTGAAAATAAAAATACCTCAGCTACAGTCGCATGAAACTGCTATGTTAAAATTCATAGAAGTGATTTTTAAAATTAAATAATATTTTAAAACATCAGAAGGGTAGTTGCTTTGCACTTACCCTAACATGCCAGCTGTTATGTAAATAATATATATTTCACTGGTGTCCAGCGTGAACGTGAATATAATCATGCCAAAGAATGAGAGAAGATACACACCCAATGTTGTCTCTCTGTAAATAGATTTTAAATTGAAATTCAGGCAACCTGTTAAGCACGCTCTTTCGTTGCATGTATTTGTCAGATTTACTTACTTAAATTTGTGCGTTTTATCGAGTACAATGCCACACACCACAGAGCCTAACATTCCGGCGCACACGATGGTCAAGCCGATTCTTCCAGCGTCTTGTTCATGATTCTAAATATTTGCGGATAGACAATACCGATGTACTAAATAACTTTGAAATTCCATAACAATGATATAGACTCTTCGATATTATTAAAGAATATGAAAAATTAGAGCGGAAAATAAATAAAAATACGATAATATTAATGGTAAAATTTGCCATTTAATTAAACAAAATATGAGAATCAAAGGAAGTAATAAATAAAGAAAAGAAGCCGAAAGACTCACAGGGAAGTATTGAAGAACTATGTGATTGAGGAGTGTGCTGATAGCGTAAAAGACGCCCACGTTGATGCCATAGCTGAGCAACAATAACAAGTAACCCGTGTTTGTGACTAGTTTCTTCACAGAGACGAAGAAGCTTCCCGTGGATTCAGCCTCCCTTTGTACAGCTTGCGCTGGACTCGGAGGAATCGGTGGTTCAGACTTGAAAACTGAAAGAAAAATTTTATCGTTATTTTTATCCACACGACGAGCAAAACTCGTTTAGCTGTGAAACATCGTTTCGAGGAATTTTCAATCTTAAGTTTATGGTTATTACACGCACATAGAAGTATAAGAACCAGAATAGTAGTGGTAAAAGCAGCGACGATATAAAACATCACGTGCAGTCCTTGGCCAATTACGTTGGGATCTTCGCTGTTTTGCACCAGCATCGGTGGAAAGAGAAAACCGATTGCTATACCCAACTGAAAATAACGGAATGATTATTCTAATTTCCTATAAATAATAAAAATATATGTAAAAGTCAGCTTCCTTTTAAAAATAAGAAGGGAAAGTATCAAACATGGAAAACGATGGAATTTTTCCAAATGAAAAGGGAGAATGTTATTTATAATCGCATGATTGGTAGGGGAGTTTTGTAATGAAATTGCTGACGTATGGAGAGATGCATGACGCCCATTGTTGTTATTCCAAGGAAGTGACAGATCATTATTCTTTTCAGCTCATCACGAGCGATTCCGACGAGAGTTCCGCTCTCGAAAGCTTGCGAGAACCGTGACGAACTTGCACGGGTGGTGATACGTCATAAATAGCAAGGTCAACGATCATTTATATCAATTTTATGATAGCTATCGCGTATTCTTCGTTAATACCATACGGCAAATAGGAATTTCTAATAAAAGTTTTATCGCGTGCTTCATTTTGTAGAAGACAAGCGGAATGTTCGATTTTTTAGTTGCGAGATAGATTAATTTTTAATTATCGATATGTTCTATCGTATTCTATATATTTTATACTTGATAAGACGAAAGAGATTCATTTGGCACAAAATGCAAAATATATAATTTATATTTTTAAGCGACGTACGCTTTTTACTTTAGCGTCGTTAAGCGAAGCAATGGAATCTGAGTGGAAATTCGATTCTGAATACTATAACCATAAATAACTCTATTTTCGATATTTCGCATAGTATTTTGCATATAAATCTGTTTTTCACGTACGCATCAACATTCACAAGCTGTATTACCCTTCAATTTTTCCTATGTCGCCATAAATTTTCCAACTAACTCAACATCTCCGATAACTCAAATAGAAAACAGAAATTCGGAAAAACATCGAAGGTAAAATATAAACCTTTCAAGCAGAAAGAAGTTTAAATAATCTTCGTCTATACGAAGGCACACAGCTCGTAACAAAGTAATCTCGTCGACAATGTACCTTGAACAGATTATCTCCCCGGGAAAGGGGTGTGTAGCTTGTTGCAATGTGGTCGATCTTTAATTGGCTGGATGGGGTCCAGGATCCCCTTATGCCGCCACGAAATGAAACGTGGGTGCACGGTTCGACTCTGCTTCCCATGTAATCACTGCTTAACTCTTCAACGAGCCTGCCCCTCCAAATAGAGTTCTACCACACAGGTATTGTGCACTCGAGCTCCATTTATCGCCACCATTATTTAACAACTATCACGAAGTCGTACAGATCCACTTACTGATGACTCCATTTATGGAAATCGTGTGCATTTGATACGCATTTCTGTTACCGCGGTCAATCGATTAAAGTGGAGGAATCATCGTCGTAAATTGATGTACGCTGACTTTTGAGACGGTAATTGAGACAATAGGCTGATATGATAACGTGGAATGCTTTTCTCAGCATAGCGCTTTGAAACAGTACATAGATGAAGTAGAATGTAAAACGACGTTCGGAAGGACCATGTTCAACAGAGTGCACTAATTAATTGGTAAAGGGTAGTTCACTCGCCTGTTCGTATAATTGGCTGTTAATTTTCCAGCGAGTAATTCTAATTGACTTACGTATTCCAGAATTGAGTTATGGGGAATAGACATGATGAAAGCGAACTTGTTTCGTAAGAGGTATCACGTTTGAGCTACCTTGAAAAGGATGTGCAAAATCAAAGATCGTGGAATCAAACACTTTAACAAGTTGAAATGTTTCGTGTTAGAGATTTTAGTAAATTAGTCAACTTTATTAAATTGTTAATAAATCAATCCGGACGTACTTTGTCTTCTTGGAAAATTCTTAAATTCGAGAAAAGATGCGAAAGGATCGCTTTTAATACGTATAAATTCTTGCATCGATGTTCCTAGAACTTTTCCTAAAAGATTGAAATTTTTTCATCTATCGAAATGGAAACAAAATTAGGCTAGAAATATTGAAAGATCGTAAAAGGTTGGTTCGGAACAATTTTGAAACATCTTCCAAAAGGAAAACGTAAAAACATTTATCTTCTCTGTAAAAGGTGATTCTTCGGTCTGNCTACAATCAATATCCATCGTATTCATTCGATTTTAATTTTGCGAAGCATGCAGCCGATACAAAGCTAGTTGAAAATTTTTCGATCCGACAGTGACTGACCTGATTTCCAAAAACGCCGATGCTGCACGCGCTGCTGACCTGGTCCGGGCCGAACCAAACAGCCGCCAAACGTGCTGGCACCGACAACACGAACGCTTGACTCACAGCGACGAATGTTTGACCGACGAAAGTAATCCAGAACCGATCTGGACTCACGCTGAACACTTTTATCCAGGAACCGAGCGTGGTTCCGATTGCTCCTGCCAAGGCTGCGAACCTGAGCCCCTGAAATCAACGATTCATTTTAATTATTTTTTAAAAAAAAGAAAGAAAAATATTACAAAGTGAATAATTGGACGAAAGACCTTTTTCAGAACATTATTCGAACAGATGTAGAAGAATTCTTTTTATGAAATTATTTATCACGAGGAAAATTAACGCTAAGAAGAGAGATATTATTAGTAAAGTTAAGAGAGGAAAATATATTTTTTAAAGAAATGTAAATTTTCCGAAATATTATTCGAACAGAGGAATTTTGTAAAATAAATTTATTTGGTTTGGAGAAAATTGATATAAGGAAGATTACTGATCTTCGAATGGAAAAGTTGTGCAGATTTAATTTGTTGTGTATTTAAAGTATAGCATGTTCGTACGAGAATTTTAATACACTTTGATGTTCATATTTTTGATAGAGGGTTATTTTGTTACTGCAAATAATTTTTAATTTCAGACATCTGTAGGTAAATAATCAAATCTGTCGTTTCTGTTTCGTAGGAAGATATCATCGACATTATGATCATCAAAGATCGTAAAGCGAGGTGAGAACAATTATTAATTCAAATTACTACGTTTGTTTTACCGAAGTGGTAAATACGATATTTTCCTTGTATTTCGAAATCTTTGGACTCAACAAACTCAACCTGCTTAATCGAATTATCTTCCTCCGCACATAAATTTACAGCGTACTCCTGATCCACTAATCCTCAAAGCATATAATTAAATTTCCTTATAAATGATGTCAATGCTTTACATTTCGAAAGAACTAACATCCCAAAAGACTTAAAGAAAGAAAAAAAAAAACAAAGAGGCAGATAATCATTTTCAGAATCAGATTACAGTCCAATTAAAGTATAATATTCATATTAAATACATAATAATTGAAAGAAGCATTACATTCTTTCTTTTTCTTTCATTCCTTTATCAACAACTTTCGAAATGAAACGAGAATGAAAAATCCAATTTTTATATAAATATAAAGATATTCTCCGAGAAATCGCTCTCGATAACGAAGCAGATTAGATTAAACTTCCGACCGAGTTAAATTAACTGATTTGAAATATTTCTGTTACGATAAACTCGGTTCACGCACAGATAAACACGATTTAAGGATATCAATCTTTCCAGACGATTCTTTAAATAAAACGGGCGAAGTTGATCAAATACAACTTTGGTGATCGCACTTACGAATCTGTCGAGCAGATAGCTCGCTGGAAAGATGAACGGAATGTAAGTAATCATGTAGATCATGCTAGTCATGTAAACTGAAAAACTGGACACGTCGTAGTAGACCATTATGATTTTCGCGATGATGCTGTATATTGGAGCCACAGCATCGCGTCGCTGGCGCTGTACAGCGCGAAGATCATTAGAATCACCAATCGTCGTACGTACAACCCCTTTACAGTAACCTGCGAAAAGATTGTTTTTTAAATTAGAAATCTTTTCTGATGCTGAAATTGTCAAATTTATACTCTTATGTAAATTCTAAGATCATTGTAATACTAATTATTTTGTTCCCGGAATTTCTAGAACTTTATTTCTCAAATATTTACAATACTATAATTTAAATCCTTTTATGGCTGAAATCGTTTAAATCTACATTTTCACTATACGTAGTCACTATAACGTAGTCACCTGCGACGGTTGAACGCCACTCTCAATAGTCTTTACATTGTCCGCCGAGCTTTTCATTTTTGTATCCTATTCTTGTTCCGATTTTTCCAAAATGATTCTACTTCACTTCTTCGAGTTACTATCCTTTAACTTCCGCGATTCATTTCCTCTTCACTTCCTCGATCTTCCTGTATTTACTTCGCAACTATTTTCTCAAGTGCCCTTCTGTCTTTCGTCGAGTTTGCTCTCTGAAAAAGATCGACAAACAAGCATTGAAACTTTTATTCGAAACACAAGAAGCAAATCGTCGAGAAAGAGAAAAATTGTAAAAATTGCAAGAAAATTAAGTGCAATTATGGTTCGTTAAAATTTCTAAGATAATTCTGTTTTCGTAAAACAAGTGGAAAATTCACGAGTTTCATGATCTCGTTAAAAACTACGATTACAACGAATCAAGAAAACCATTCCGACGAATTATGATGAAAAATTCCAACGAATGATTCTTCATCCACTATAACCATAATCCATCGTAAGTCTAATTACAGAAAATTTAATGATTCCGCGCGGTTTAAAGTAACAATTAGTGGCTAACACACTTTTCGGGATTTAACAGGAAACTCGAACAATGAATTCGAACGTAGATGTTGGAAAAATGTATATGAAGATCTCTTGTAGAGTCCTTGATCACAAGCGTTCTTCCTTGAATTCTCCTTTCTAGTAACAAGATTTTTCTGTTACGTATTGTAACTTGAAAATTATGATATATTCAATATTTGAAGAATTATGATACGAATAGATAGATATACGATACCATAGATAAGATAGAATCACACCATCGTTTTGGAGAAAAAAGTGCATGAATTTGAAAAATGTGGTCGTGGACGATGATTGAAGGATTTTTAAAGTATCTGTAATTCATAGCGAGTGATATGAACCGATTCTTATAATAACAATGACAAACAAGACGTTCAATGAACAAACAGTGAATTATTTATAAGGATCGTCCTTAAATTTCCAATGTGGATTCGTCTTCTGATGAGTAATTAACAAGCAGAATAAAATTGCCAGTCATATTACTCCGCATTTAAGTCTTCCGAGTTGTAGGAATTGTGTTTTCAACGATTGTTAGCGAAATTCTGGGTCATTCGCGACTTGTTTGTGATATACCTTTTATCGATAAATCGTTGGTAAACTTTTCCGTATCGAAGTGTCCCTGAATTTAGCTTCTCCGCAGAAGAATCTCTGCTGAGATTTCTAAGTTTACTATTATTTAAAAATACTCTGGACCCGAAGTTGTCGAGTATGTAAAAAATTCTGAAACCTAAAGTTTTCGATTATTAAAACATTTTCGAATTTGTTTTCGCATCTGAGTTCTCAGGAGCCTGAATTCTCGGATGCTTGAGAATTCTAAAAGCAAATGCTGCAGAATTTAAATTTTCGAACACCTAAATGCCTACAAATTCTCAAACACATACTAAGCCTCCGAAATTTTTTTTTGGAATATTAAAAAATTTGAAATTCTGATCTTCCATATACTTAACACTTTACTGACCGCTAGCTGTTCAACAGCATACGCACGTCCGACCGGCAGCTCAGGCGCAGATTCTCGCTGGCGTCGGCTTTGTTTCGGTTTAGACTCTCCAATACCATTCTTTTCGATCATCGCGAACGGTAAGTTCTTCAAATTGGTATAAAACTGTGGCAGCTTACAAAGCAACGCAACTGACGCAACTGAGCAAGGTACCTTAGTACTAAATAACAAATTACTACTCAATTAATGAGAAAGATTATCGGCAACAGAAAGTCGATTAATAGGCTATCGGTCGGTAAAGTATTAACATCGTCGCAATAAGACTAACAAGTCTTGGACTTTTTTCTTACTCCTCGTGTCTAAGTTCGCGCGTACCGAGCTTCTCTCAAACCTCAGTTCACCATCCAAAAATCTTTCCAATCTAACTTATGCATCTGACAACAGTGGAACCTGAATTGATTTACAAACTTTCTGCAACCTTAGCTCTCTCGTCGGATTTCCTCTATTCCGATTTCTCTTGTGTTTGAGTTCCTGCAGATCGCGATACAATAATCTCAGCTACGACGACGCTGGAATTTCCATAGAATTCGACACAAAGGGATATAGAAATTCATCTCGTCTATAAAAGAGGGTGACGGTATCCCTGGGTCAACGACGATGGAGCAATATTTCTACGATGAAAACCCTGATTTAGCTATGGAGGATCGAGTCAAATGGCCCTCAAACACGGAACGTATAACTTGGTGGCTCGACCTTGGGCTCATTATCGTGCAAAAGATCGTTCTCGTCCCATTTATTGTAATTAAGCTAGCGGGAAATCTGGCACACAACGTACGTAAGCGTTCGTCGGTAATGCACTTGCTCAAGAAAATATTTAAATGTTATTTACATAGAAATATAAATACATTATAGGTGCCTTTATATAGATGCTGCAGTTTGTGAAATTTCATGGATATATTGTAATGGGACTGATTTGAAAATTATACCTGATATCTATCAACTCTCAACGTATATTATAGGAAATTAGTATGCAGTATGAATACACAAAAGTATTTTACGGGGTTAAGTAAAACATTTTGGAACTTCGTTAACATTGCGATGAGACACGGCTGCTATGATTATATTGATTTTGAAATTAATCGAAACATGTATACAGAAGTTATTACTTACTATACAGAAGATACTTACAGCAAACAGATGTTCAATAAAAAGATTATATTAGTATTAGTCGGAATATTCAGACTTATTAATACAATAGTATTGAAATATGTACAATTTGAAGTGCAAAACTAGATTGGCCGCGTAGTGGTGACACACGTTAATCAGTTAATTAACACAAATAATTAAATCGATGTTTTTGGAAAAATCAATGCTGTCACATCAATGACGTTGTTAAATCAATTCAGTAATAAAAAGGCTGATTATTTGAAATGATTGCCTTCGAATTATAGTAGCCTAATAATCTCTAATGTTGATACATTTTTGTAAAACTTCGCGATAGTTTCGACATTGACCCACGTTACACATTAACAATAACATTACCGTAAGTAGGAAACAATTCATTTGTAAAGATAATGCTGCTGAACTATCTACACTTGAATTTTGCCGCAATTCTCCGTGAAATGTCATCCAAAAATAGAAGTATCTCAATCTTGCTAATGTTAATTCAAAACACGTTCGAGCTTCTGTTTCTATTTGGTTTAATCAACAGACGAATTACTTATTTTGTAAAATAACTTTATAAAAATTAACACTGCAAATGATGATATATTGTTACATGAATATCAAGAAAAATGCCTGGAAGCGTTCCGATCTAGTCTGTCTGATCAAACACGTGATCGTTCTACTTGGCGAAAACGATTCTGGTTGACACTCGCCAGCTGTAGAAATACATCGTTATAAAAAAATTAATGCTTCAAATGAAAAATTATTTTATAAATATCCAAAATACGTATCAAAACGTTCCAATCTCGTCTGTCTGATCAAACACATAATCATTTTACTTCGTGAAAACGGTTCTAATTAAAGAAGCCATCGGGTGTGAAAATACATTTTCGCTGAAAATATGAATACTTTAAATAACGGACAATATATAACATTGAGAATATAAAGAGAAACGTTCCAACTACGACTGTCTGACCAAACACATAATTATTCTACTTTGTGGCAATAGAACAGAGAAAGAGACGAGAAATGTAGAATAATCATATCGATGTCAATATGATACAAATATAGTGGATACTATAAACAATGCAAAAGTTTGTTTAATACAGTTTCTTTGCGCGAAAATTCGTTTGCTCAAAGAAAGTATAAATCACAGTATAAATCGGTTGGTTAAACCATCGAATGACTTGTCGTAAGACTTTGATCGTAAGACTTTGTTAACAAAAAACAACGAGCAACAGTTGCAGTATACAATGCGACATGGAGTCACTAATTGCCCGGTTCGTGCTCGCAGCGTGATAGTAAACCGAGTAAACAGGATCTTCCAAGAATACCGCTGCCTAAGCCCCGCAAATCCGATTTTACTGTCAGTGAATACAGTCGATCACGTATCAACGAGCGGATATGTAGCAATCGTGCCTAACCGAAAGTAAACCATGAAAATTCTCAGACTTTTAATCAAATTTCCACGAAAATGTAACATAATATATACCTTCTACGCTCGATTTACGTATACAAAATACTATACTCTATAGATTAGTAACGAAGCGATAAACGTATCCGGTTTTAACAAAATTAGCTCGAAGTTTTATTGCCATATGTTTTCTTTAAAAATATCAGAAGAAATATGTTTTCGTTTTATTGATAATTAATATGTGGCGGATTAAGCAGCCTCGGTCGCCAAACTGTCGAGGAACGAAACGACAACGGCACGCAAAAACCTCCCACGGCAACACCGGGCTGGCGATCGCCACCAGAAGGCCAACAGCGATTGAACGATGTTCTCGCTAGTGGTTCGAATTGAGTCCGCATATAGAATATATACCGCAATTAGCGAGACGGCCTGTGCGTCTAAGGCAGGGACTATCGGGCATAGCCTTACTGACGAGTCCGCCGGTAGTCCCGGGACGAAACGCGACGAGCGAACTTTCTTCTTTAGGAAACATCTACGAAGATCGGCCGACAACAACTGTGGAAGTAGGATCAGCCGATCCCCCCTCAAATAAAAATACATTTCTCTCAGAGTATTAAAAAAGAAAATCCAATCTTGGAAATAATGCGAGACATATAAAATTTTTCTAACGATATTCTTAAAAGAAATATCACTTTTCCTTTATTTACGATTTAAATTAATAAATTTGAAGCGAAAAAAATGACAAAATACAGTAAATGGGCAATCATCTGAATATAAGTATACTAGACGCGTTTGGGTTAACATAATTACCTGTTCTAACTTATTTAATCTAATCTCCAAACAGGAAATACGTTTTCTGTATTTATCGTTGTTAATTATTTGTAAGCAAAATATCTATTAGGAGAATCGATCTGGGAAGATTTCTTTTAATTAATTTCGAGAGTTATTTCTGAGAAATCGTATTGTTTCAAGAGTCACGCCCCATCAGAAGATCTGAACTCGAATCTGTAAGAATTTTCCATGAAACGAACCTCTTCACTTATCATTATCCTCGACCACTGACGTCGGTGACGAATGTTTCATTGTTGCTTGTTTTTTTTTTGTATCCTGGATAAAAAATTATATCATCGATGAGATAGCAAGCCCTCCAAAAAAAGAAAGAGACAAGAAACAGTCGAGTACGTGCTAGAAACTTGGATAAATTCGCCTCGACACAAAAAGCATCTCTTTGGTAAACAAGAGATTCGATCTTCAGTTAAGATAAATCGAGACAATACACAATGAGAGCAATATTTTAAAACAAACCAATTTCTCTATCCTTACGTCGATCGTTTGGTGTTGAAATTATTTTGAAAATACTTTTTTCTCTTTCAAACGAGAGTCGCGGTAGTCGAAACACGCAATATGTTTAAATTATTATTGTGCCACCGTTACTGTATTCCACTCGGCCTTGCTAAACTCGAATCCAGACGACCAAAGCGGCTACGTGATAAGGCGCGTCATTGATAAAACATTTTAGTGACGATCAAAACTTTTATCTTCATTATCTCGCGCGCACGCCGTATTACACGAAATAAATTATTATGTTGCCTGATGTTGAGCTGTTCTTCTCCGGTTATGCAATGTTTCTCTTTCTGTATCAAGAATTATATACGTATAGGACGCGTGTGCATGTATGCAAAAGATGAACAAGGAAAAATTCGTTTGATCCATCTATAATTGTATGATTCGACTTAATTGAAGATTATCAAGGAATTGGGACAACATTCATAATGTCTGAAGTAATGCCGGCACATCGCAGGAATAGAAAAGTTTCTTTCCAAGGATTCCACGAAGTGCATAGTATACAATGTATGTACAGTGTTTAGTCTATGTCCACGTCGTTGTTGATAAAAATTACGAAAAGTGGGAAAGTCGTGCGAGCGAGACTATCTCAATGAGGCGCTTATCTAATCGAACAAAGAAGCAATGAAAATAAAAAGAATTCATACCTGAGGAGATAGCGTTCGATGAGAATGCTGATTAGGGTGCAGAAGACCGGTCGATTCTTCTGGAACATCTATTTGAATTTCGTTCATTTCTTCGTCATCGAATTCACACGCTCGATTTTGATCAACGAACCCTTACTTTATGCTTTTTTGCAACTGTCCAATTTTCTTCGTTAGAAAGCTTCAATCTTTCGTAGGCAAAATAACGAAATGTAGCATAGGAAGGGACCTAATTTACGGCACCCTCGGGCGTCTTCGCTTCCGTTTCTTAGAACCGAGATCGACCAAGGTCAGACGATCGTTCCAAGCGTAGGAATCTCCACGTTTTCTTACAATTTGGTAATTTTTTAAACGTGAAACTGCTAAAGATTCGAGTAAAGATAAGGTTAATAGAACTGAAGGTAATAGAAAAGCTTGAACCGTGCGTTTTAATAAATTTTAAGAAAAGTTTCTGACACCGTGGATGCTATAACGAAGCAGGATCACGAAAGTTCGTGAGCTTTAGTTGTCGGAACGTGCGGTCTCGTCGTTCGACAGGCGGCGATTGATTATAACCGAAGATCCATGACGATTGTGCGAAGCCGCGCCTGTTGGCAAAGCAGAGCCGAACTGGAATATTAATTTTCCTAGCAGAAACGTGTTTACAGTGTCTGAATCAAGTGCAGGCTTGTCGACTGATACGAGTTTCACATTATTTGATTAGTGTGGTGAACTGTGACGTTGAGTCGGGGCATTAACGAATTCTCTTGTATTGGCAACATTTAATGAGCTATGATTCCACTGCTAATTAACGCAGCTGCCATTAAGTCAAGGTATATTGTCTGGACGAAGAGGAAAAACGTTTAACAAACGTTAATTAAAACGCTAAGTCTTGAGAATAATTAAAAGTTTCTAATAGGAAATTGAAAAGGTTGCTTAACTCTTTATAACTTACTATTAAAATACCATTTGAATTCATGTAATAATTCATTCATAGTTAAAACACCATATAACTTGCTGTTAAACCTTATATATTATATAGTATTATACAGTATATGCTTATACTTTTTCAATTTTATTTTATTTATTGTCATTTCGTTCGATTCGTTCCTTTCGCGTTTCATTTCATTTTTCTTCCTTTTCACCGATTCCACCCTGGTTTCCACTTCTTTTTCCCATTTATTTTCTACTTCAACTTCTTCTCTGACCTTAACTTCCATCAACCTTGATCTTTTATTTTCCTTTTCTATTTTCCATTTTCGCTCTTTCCTTTTTCCATTAAGTCTTCAAATATTTAACCGTAATATTCAACGTAATATTTCTTTCTTTTTCCTCTCTTTTCTCTTTTAGTATCTTGACTCCGAATGGCTTGGTAAATCTTTCCTTGCGTATTTATTATTTCTACTGAATTATCTTGTTTACAATATTATTATAGAAATTATAGAAATTATATTGCTACAAAGTGGCTTGCTTGCAACAATTATTAAATCGTAATTCTTAAATCAATGAAGAATGAAAGAGCTGTAGCAGTTTACTTTCCTTATTTTTCACGAGTTAAACTATATTTTGATTTATCAAAAGGATTTGTAAGAATCGATAAGATTATCCGTCGCATAGATAGAATAGAAACATAGTTTTTTGATATCAACGATTCCCATTTTCTCTAAGAAACGAAAGATTTTATATTGAAATCAATACTTTCTATTCAAGGGATTGAATACGCTATTAAAACACGAATGTTTCTTGAGCCGATGATTGAATTCGAACGTGCTTAATATGATAATGAGGTTCATCCTTTCTATTGATTGTCTCCAAATCTCTTAACCTTTGCCTGAAGTAGCCACCAGAGCTTTCATTGTATTGCGCATGATAATATTTGTCTTTGTATTTTAGTGATTCCTGCACTTTAGATCTCCCACGTACGCGGAGTAAACTATTACAGGAAACAAATCATTCTACCGCAGAACAAGTTTGCAGTAGAAGAAAAATAATCGAGTTGCGTCATAGTAGATTGCACTTGTTGTTAGTCAACTCTTGACTTTGAAAATGTCAAAGAACTCTTTCTTGATAATAGAAATCTCCACACTGGTAATAAAAGTTTCAATCAAATGAGAATACTTAAGACGTTTACGGTTTGGAAACGATTAAATTTGATAAGTCAATTCTCTTTACAAAGATAATACTTACTCATCTATTTTGTCCAGATTAATCCTTCTTTTAATTTTTAAAGAATTCTAGGAATTAACAAAACTATAAAAAAAATTCCAGGTTTCTTATTAACATACCTATTTTATTATCCAATAGGTTCTTGCGTTAATTGCTAAAAATTTTCAATTGAAACTTGAGGAAACTATAAGAAAGTGAAATGTCACTTGTGCCTAAGTTGTCTTATGTGTAGTAGGAATAAATTGAGGTTAAATTGGGTGAATAGTAAAGGATACGATTGGAAGAATTATGAAAATGAAATTGGAAGAATAGTAGAGTTCCGTTGGTTTTAGTCGCCTGGTTGCAGTAGAAAAGGCCTATTCCACACAGTTTACCGACGGCGTTAGTCAGACGCGCCTAAGTTATAGGCAACCACGTACACGAGGTACGAATCCTATTAGCCCAATGGTAGGTGCACGAAGCATTATCAAACAGAATGTCTGTTTTATCACTAGGAACGATAAAAAAAATTCTGCAATTCCGAATTTCTCCTACAGATATCTCTAGATTTTCGAAATTTCTTCGCCACTAATCGAAATTACTAACATATCTTTATCTAACAATTAAAATTATCGTGATGGAAATTATACATATCCAATTATATTTACGATACTAATATAAGCACTATACGTCTATTTTTAAAAGAAAGAAATAGAACTAATAACTGTTATAACGGCGTTTTTTTAAGTAATAGTGCATAAATAAACTAATATTGTAAAAAAATACAATATAACACAGTAATAAGCGTATTGAAATAATAGTTAAAACGATCTTCCACATATTATGTAACTTGCAAGCCGCATGACATCGCAGGAAGATAATCGAATCAAACACGAAGTCTCCATAGAACAGTGAAATGAAAAAATTACGAGCGAGTTCGATCATATTTCACTCTCAATGCTGTATACTTTGTCAGGCGAATGATTTTCACTTTGTTTGCAGGCGACATGGACCGAGACAATACCGACTTAACGACTTAGATAAAAGTTACATAATAACCGCGTAGCTTTTTCTTCGGTCGTTTTCTCAGGAAATATTTCCCGCTATTTCAAGCGCCGTTATGATTCTTACGTTAATTGATTCGCCTCGAATCTGTGAAAGAGAAAACGACCAACTACCAACTAATTTATGCAGATTATTAAATCAATCTTCCATCCGTTTCTATTATTATATCTTGAAAAATTAATCCTCTATAGACGTAACTCAAATATTTCAAAAGATAGAAGCTATCAAACAGTTTACGTAAGAATATGATTTAGGAAAAGAAGTATATTGTCATAATTTTCGTTATTTTTCTTTAAACATATTAGCTATTGCATGAATGATGGAATGACTTGTTCCAGGTTTCATTCTTTTTTTCTCATTGAAAAAAAGATCTAGAAGAAGCAATTCCAAAGTTCGACTAGAAGTACAAGGTTAAAACTGGAACGAATTGCAAATATCGACGTTTACATAGAAAATGCAGCTATTCCATTGGACAGCTGCATCCTAGAGGAAGCAAAGTGTCGACATGGAATAACGCGTTAGCGTGGTACGCAACGATGCTGAGAAGGTGCACGTGTGTCTACACGCGGGAACTATAGCTCTGCTTCAGTTCAATCTTATCGTGCGGCCCGCTCACATCTCCTGGATACATACCAGTTACCGATCTAATAACGGTATCATCGGCCCGCTGTTCAAATTTCCAGCGTGAAAAGTGCGTGAACGTGCCGACATCCCACGGCGGATATTCAAAATTCCCCTTAGTTCGAGAAACTCGATCGTTCCGAACGATCTTTGAACGTCTTTGTTCGTTTGAAAAGAATCTTCAAACGTGACACGCTCTTTATTAATCTCTAACAACGGTAACGTAACAGAGTTTAATTTAAGGAACCGAGTTAAATATTTAGACGAATATGAAGAAAAAAATAAATTGCGATAATCGAACTTCCTTTGAAAAGAATCTTCAAACGCGATACGTTGTCTATTGATTTCTGAAAACAGCGATGAGGCGGACGTTTACTTAAGAAATATTTACAAGAATAATCGAACTGCTCGTTTGAAGAGATTTAAAAAAAAATGTGTATAATCTCATTTAAAAAAAGGGGAGGGGAAAGACGGTAGATGAAGCAGAGATTTATTTAAGGAACTGAATAGGCATCAGGCAGGAGGAAAGAAACTGCAATAATCCGGATCCGTATCATTAAGTTCTGAAAAGATTCAAACAGCCTGAGGATCTCCTTTTGAAGATCAACCAACAACAAGTCGATGCATTTCCTCAATCAGCTCGGCTCGATATCGTTAGAATTCGATCGAGAAGTATTTATCGACTATATCAGATAACCAGAACATTGCAGCGTATCGTGAAACTCGATCAAANTAACCAGAATCAGTTATCAGAGTCAGCAGTGTCTGTATAGAAGTTGTTCCAAGTTTCTCGGGGATATTTCCAAATATTCGAAGAGAGACGAAGGCAAAATCGAATTTCTCGGGGTATCTTCGTCTAACAGACTCTTACTAACAGATTGGAGTAGCTAGAGTTTTGACGACTTTGTTCTTTTTTATCTCGTGAACCTTCGGCAAAGGGAAGAAAAATGGACTCGATAGAGATTCGCGTGCAAGGAACAATCAAGTGGATCCATCAGCTATAATTAAACGTCAATCCTATCGTCGTTGGACAGAGACACCGTCCGATCGATTGATATTCGATTCAAGAGGCTTGTTCAATGAATGGAAAAATGTTGATGTCGCCTGGTATGAGTTTAGTGGTGGCTGGTGTTGCCTCTGGTATTTGCTTTCTGATCTACAGTGGTGTCCTAAGGGGGTAAGTGCAGTTTTCATTTGATTTGTTGTTTCATTTTCCCTTTATCTACGACAATACAAGTCTGCGTAATTGTAACGAAAGATCTTTCGATCGTTTCTTTCAATTTTTCATTTGATTCCTGTACAAGAAAGATTTTCCAATTCTCGGGGAGTGAACGTTAAGTAAAGATCACTAAATGTGGTTTCCCTTCAATTTTTAAATATTATTATGCTTCGTTTATCGTCAGATTCGCTGATAGGGGCTTGGTGACCAGAGTTACGTGTAATCTATAAATATATAAATGTTAAACAATATTTACATGATTATTTTGGTACAATTGCCTTGGTTAATGTTATTATTTAGCAATTAATTGCGTAGCCTTCTTTGATATTAATAAGTACTTCAATCGTTCGAAAAAGAGATCTCCTGACCGATGGACCAAAATGGAGAACGCAACGTGGTAAAAGTAAGCCGAGTACCTCGATTTCGATTGTTAATCTCCATTGATATATTATTCAATTTCATAAATATACGGTTCGTGCGATGATTATATTTTCTTAGAACCTGCTTTAGCTTCTTCTGGTCACGGACAGCGAAAAAATACGCTTTCGAGCCTTGAAGATATCGCAGATAGGCGTTAATGGCGCGTGACGTAGAGTGCACATTCTGCACATGTTTCGTCTGTTTGTGATGCGCTTTGAAGTACTACTTCTTCTTCTTGTTCTTCGTATTCTCCTCGTTCTTCGTACATGAACGATTTTCTTGAATTTTCTGTTGATTTTATTTCAGATTTTAAATAGATAATGATATCGATTACTCAAGAAATTTAGAAATCGCGTTTAGATACCGAATTCCAATCGATTTGTTTTCTTTCGATTTAACGGCGCTTCGTTCCATCACCGTTTGCATTTTTTTCTTTTTACTAGCACTGCATGAAACATTTTCATCGTGAAACGTATACCCAAAGCGATATGTTTCTATCGAAACGAACTCATCGATCATAGAGCGTATCTGATCCTCGTGACGACAAGGAGGATCGACGTCCAATGGTCGTCGAGTTTGACAAAAATCACAAATATTATTCGTGTATTCACATAGAAACATACCGCTTTTATGCAACGTAATCCATGAGTATATCGATTATTTAGCGATTCAAGACAAAAAAAAAAAAAAAAAACAAGATACCAATCTGCCGTGATAAAATTCTTTCGCACGTAAACTACTCGTAAATTTAGACTGATCGATATGAATTTTAAATAATCGAGAACTATCTCAAGATAGAATGGGTGGCTACAATCAGAAAATTCACCCACAGATGTATTAATACTACATCAATTAGTTTCATACATAGCGAGTTCGATAAGAAAAAACCCCGTGTCATTAGAAAGCTTCAAAGAAAGATTTTAGACGTGGTTAGTGTATTTTCAATTCCCATCTTTCAAGTATTTGTCGAATATTTCTTTTCTCTTTGAGATACGCGTTCCTACGGTTGGCGTTCCCCGTCTTCGATAGATTATATCTTTTATGAATCTTGCCACGATGATTTCGTTAATGCATCTTGAAGAGTTACGAGAATCATCACGCTACGCGTGACTTAAATATTCATTAGGCTGCTTCTTGCGTTGCGTTTCATTCTCGGTTTTTATTGAAAAATAGTCTAGAATCTAATAGGAAAAGAGAAGAAGATAGTTTCATATCTTGGTATCTCGGTTTTCTTTGTTCCCATAGCTGTAACAACGCTCTACGTCGGCTCCCTTCTATTCAACACAGTTTCGAAGATGTCTTTAATTGGAAAGCCACGAAACCTGGCATTACATGATACACGAATCTCAAAACCGAGATAGCGAGGACTATCTTTTGGATTATGAGATATTTACGGAGATTAGATTGCCTATTGTCTTTCGGCAATTGTTTGCCTATTGCACGCGGAACTAATTATAATTTTCACGCGTGAAAAGACACCGATAACCTACCAATGTTAAGACATTTGTACCTGGTTGGAAAGGGGAAAAAGATGGACGCTTCATACAATTGGATAAGTTTTATTTGCGAAAAATAAATACAACGTAGAAACGTTTTTAGCAACAAGATAATAACGACGTTGGAGGTAAAAACTAATGTAATCGAGAAGGACGCTTCGTACACTTCGGATAATTAAATAAATGTCACAGCTACAAGAAACTGAGCGATACAGAAACATTACAATAATTTCTTTAAAGAATATGCATGACCTCGAAAATAAATAAAATTATTATACTCTTTTATTATCAGATTTATTTATATATACTCTTTTGTTATCAGATTCTATATTTCATTTCCATAATATCAAATTTTCGTAGTCATATGAAGATATGAAACTTAACCTATGGGATCATGGAATATACTATTGCAGTATATTGTATTATAAATACGTCAATTTCTTTAAATTTGGTAAAATTGTAGATCTAGGTAGAAAAAACAGTGACGAAAAAAATATTATACGAATTCTTAGGAACTCTTTTCCATAGACACAATGTTAAAGAAGTAGAATTTGATAATATAAATTGATTCAAAGATGTTGGTATGCTTGAATTTAATTAATTCATATATAAATACTCTAAGAAATAAAATAGTGTGGAAATACTTTTCGTAGCCATTGTAAATGACTGCAATCGTACTGGAAATAATGTGTGCAACATTTGCATGGAGGTGTAAAAGAAGTTTACACGCGCTACCGATCCATATTATTCAACCCGGTTTTGATTATTGTAATATATTTACGTGACCGTCGATGAGAGATCGTAAAGAGCTTTCTTCGTACCGGAGTAGCTGTAGTAGTTACGGACGACTGTTCGCGTTTCCCGCGTTCCACCGCCAGGGTTGTCGGCACTTTGTCGCCTGTTGGCCGAATTTTGTGTGGTAACAGCACGTAACAGTTTCCCTGGATTTCGATCAGTAGCGTCGCAAGGGGGCTCTCCGCCGTCGGTGGACGTGGGAGTAGCATCTAGTTTGTCGGCCCCCGCTGATGTTCAATGCACTGGTTAGCATTTTTATTAGCTCGGCTATCCCGTGTTTCAGTGTATCACCCGAGCGGTTTTGTCGTTCGCCGTCCGTTGCTCTCCATCCCTGGGTAGCTGCGGAAAGCTGTCCTGAATGTTGCGCTTCGCCCCATCTTAACGCCTGGTGGAGGTCGTGGAAGGCGTGGAAGGCGTCGGCAACCGTCATCTGGATATCGACGCTCTGTTCCACGAGGTCGGCCAAGGTGCACTGCGTGTCCGGTGGGAGTCGCGCTTTCCATAGGGTCAGCACCATCCTCTCCGAAATGTCCGATGTTGCCATCATCTGTAGGTGGCGATAGAATTGGGAGGGGGTGCGATGCCCCATCTCTTCGGATTCTAGCCGTCTGCGAATCCTAGCGCTGCCCGTTTCGGTGAATCTACGCAGAACCACGCTTTTGAATTCCTCGTAGCTCGCCGCCGGGTCGCTCAGGACATCGTCGACTTGATCCAACTGTCGGGCGCTGAAGCTCAAGAGGGCAATGACGTATTTCACGGCGTCGCTGTCAATATTTTGCAGACTGAACAAATTCTCCGCCTGGAGGAACCATCTCGCGGCACTGTCCGGCGTGAACGGTGGTAGGGTAGGTAACGGCTGCGGTCTCTCGCCGACGCCGGCGGGCGTCCTCGCCTCTTCTGGCTGATGGCGCGGCATCTTACGCTGCTGTCGTGATTCGGAGTTACCAGTGTAACACTTCACGCTTCACTTCTTCCACTACAACTCACGTCAGGGTCACCAATTTGAGGTGATAAGGACGTAAAAAGGTTTCCAATGATAACTCTCGTGTAATGTGACAGGTATTTATTTTGACGCGACGTGTTTACAATAATTTCGTGGTACGTACTAACGTGACGACGGCGTCGTTCTTGCGCGGGCGATAGTTACTAACTTCGGGCTTCCTTTCGTTTCCCTACTTATAGGGAGAGTTTCCTCCCGGAGTAGGGATGAGAAAAACCTGCAGTTTGTAGGGTCATAAAATTTGAGGGTCCCAGGGTTTTTCTAAATTGCGATGTCCGGTCTTTGGCATTGTTCTTTATACCGTTACGCGGACATTGTTTCGCAACCATATGACCTGCACATGTGCTTTAACCTGGGTCCCTCTTTATGGCCGTGTGCCGTCACAGAAACATAATAAGGTCGCTAAGTAAAACATATTTTTTCCAGGAATTTGACGACTTGTATTCGTACCGCCCGCCTTACCGAACAGCAGCCCCTGCTATTTTCATTCCTCGTCACCATTATTTGCTAGACAAACCGTGGAGTGAGGAGTCAGTTTAATGTCGGAGACTGAAGTGATTAGACGTAGCGAAACGACGTTTGGTAGTCACGTTTGTGCGTATTTAACGTAGATTGTTGTTTTATTTTTATATAATTTATTACTTTTATACATCACATTAACATTTTGTGTAATTCTTTTGTGCAGATTATTGCTCGATCACAGAGAAAATTTCAAGATATGGAAGGATGTCATCAATTTCAAATCGCTATTTCTTTTATTGCCCAGCTTTGTTTAACAGACAAAAAAAAGTGTTTTATATTTTATAAATATTCATATAATCATAATATTTGAGATATATTAGCTATGTATTTTTTTATTTATTCTGACTATGATGTTTCTTTATCCTATGGTAAATGAATAATGATTAGTTCGTAGTTTCGATACAGCAATATTTTCATGAACAATCACTCGATAGAAAAAAGAAAGATACAAAAGAGTAGTTTACTTCTTTTTCTGTCGTAAAGGACGAATTATAATATTATTTACTTTGTTACAGATTTCTTCCAATCGTCACTTCTTTCACGGGATTCCGCGATTCCTATTTGATGATGGCGGCTTCATAATAACTTTCCTCGGACCACAACGATATCAATGACAACGTTGGTCGCATCTAATCGTAAGTCGTAAACATTTTTGTTCCTCTGGTCGCTCAATCATGCCGCGGGGAAAAAATCCTAATCAACACAGGTGACGATTGTATTACGTAAAACTTTTGACGACCATATCGGATGCAGGTATTTATTATCTCTGTGAGTAAAATTTTCTTATCTGTACTTTATTCATTAGTTCGGAACAGGTTTCTTTACACATCGCGTTCTGCATTTTAATACAAGGAGTTGATACAAATAATCTGATATTGATAATTATTCTATTCGGGCGCAATGCTCGGTGAATCTTAAATCTAGCTTGGGCCCTTCTAATCATAAAAGACAAAGTATTTTATGAAAGTGAAATGAAAATACAAATCGCGAAAGCCAGTTCAATTGCACGTAGGCGATCTTACTGATCGCTGTACGTTCTTATCTGCGTGCTCGAATAATATACAAACGTTCGTTTCCCGACCCATTTGGAACATCGATCGCAAGTCAGAGGACATGGTGGGCAAAATCATGGACTGGTAGCACGCTTCATTCGAGCTAGTAGCTTCACCGCTGATTCTCGAAATGAAATAGGTTGAAAAAGGTCGGACACGTGAAACGACGTGGAACGCGCTTTTCTTGCGGCTTTCTTATGCTTCTATACCCAGTTGTCCCATCGGAAGTATTACGTGTTTTATGATGCCTCAGGAATGAATTAACATTTCAGGTATGGTCGTTGACATACTATATCACGGGAATATAACAAAAAATATGTAGTTAATATATTTAAAACATTATTATTATACTTATAAATGTTTCATAATTTGATTGCTTTGGAAAAGTTGCCGGGCAAATTGAATTTTCGCTGCTACAGTTCCATATACAGATACATAACCTTGATTGTTTGTCTAACAATAAAGTATGGTGTGCTTTCCTCTGCGGTTTAACAAAAGACACGCAATAAGGGAAAATGCTATCCCGAGAACATGTTGAAACCTGACTATGACATGTTTTTCCCGGATGTAAAGAAACTCTTGGAATCTATTAAAGAATTTAATCTTTGTTGATTTCTGTTATCAAACTGAGTAAACCTCATAATTTTCGTAAAGTTATTTCACATAGTTCATAACGTTTGAGAAAAATTCCGAATCCCATTTTTTGTTCCATAGAAGTGACATATCTACATTTTTAGCTTCCTATGCGCCTCGTACATACAGGAGTGCAATAAATACATATAATTTTGCAGTGAACAGGTGTCATTTGCTTTGCTTCTACAGTCCAATCTATCTAAGACGAAGGGGACAACCACCGTCGTGGAGGCGTGATCTAAACACCCAGGATCGGTTCATTTTCCCATAATCCTTCCTAGCACAGGAGTACAAGTTCCGAAGGACTACCATCGGTTCTTCAGCCCATTCTTTGTAACACCTCTACTATTGGTTCATTAGACCGCTACCCGGGACGTGATGCTTTTCATTTTCGAAGTCTGTTGCTCTTCTACCTTGCGATATTGGGATCAAATCACCACTTCCACCAATTTATTCTAACGTTATACGATAGAGCGGACAACCTCCACCGTAGTTGCGTGATCGGGGTACGAACGGCCGGTTCGTTCCCCAAATCCCTTTCTAGCGTAAAAATACCAGCTCCAAAGGGCATCGTCGATTCCTTGATCCTTTGGCTGCACCTAGTAATGGAAATGATGGTCGATTAATTATCAGGAACGTATTGGCGAATGATTATAGAGAAAATACTGTATTGCATAGTGTAATCTTTGCTAGTGTACCAAATTTCTTTGTTATTTGTTGTGATCAATTGAAATAATGATTATACATAATAGGATTTCATTCACTGATACAATGCGGATGCTTATCGGGTAGATAATGTTAGAATATGTGCAAAGATATCTCAAAGACATGTTAAATTAGGCAACGCGGGGAAAATACGCGTTAGATTTGCAACGCAAGTAAAATGTATTATGTGAAATCTTAAAATCCACCTTGTATTTTAATGATTGTTTCATTAACATTTAATTGCATTAGATTTTTGGTAGTTTCCACTTTTATTTGGCACAACACATGAAAGAATTTGGAGGTTGCGGAAAAACAATTAATTTTCGTTTAAAGATAAATAACTTGTCCAGTGCATTAAATCGGATGTGACTGTATGAGGGTTTGATCGCAAGAAACAGAGGATTATAACATTGGTAATTCATTACTTTTACATACTTTTAATAACACAAATATATGTATTTATAAGTAGTATTTATTTAAGAATTCTAAAGTATTCTTATAGAAAGTGACGGCGGTGATACATATCAGCGATTAAAATTCAGTGACGTTAAAAAGAAGAGAAAATTCCAAGTTACAAATAAGCTATGTGCATTCCATTAGAAATTTTGTCAAATTCTATTTGTTACAAGCGTGCTCGGTTACCATGAGAGGCAACCGATAACGATACAACTACATTGACAAAGTTTTAATTTGGACACGCGCACGCATATGCACGCAATAATCTAAGAGTGCTTGCACACAACACTATAAGTAGTAAAATTGAATAGCAGAAGAAAATTTCGATTTTTATTGGAAAATGTTCCAATCAAAATGTACCGACTGAGAATACTACAGTATAGTAGCTAAGTTCAATTATCCTTTCTAAGTAGTTAGCAATATCGTTAGAAAATGGTGTTACAACGTTGCCTCTATAGAAAAAAGTATAAGCGCCAATAGACGTTAGTTAAGTGATTTATGGCCTTTGTCTATGCCATCTACTTAAACGAATGGAACATTCAGTTTTATCTACAACTAAGAGGTGGCACGTACGTGCTTTTCTACAGACACACTTGTTCTGTTTCATGAATTTGGGCTACATTTGTACGTAAGTTCACTTTCAGCGTTTTAACAAGCACTCTTCAATTACAATGTCTAAGTCTAAGTTACAATGTCTTAGTGTACTTTGTAATGTTAATGTATAATTTTGTATAAAATATAGAAATAAAGTACATATATGATATCAAAAGAGCTTTTGTGTACAACTCGAAAACTGGAACAGAATGTATAGGGAAAAGTTGTTCAGAACGATGATCTTGATAACATACTTCAAGCTCACCGAAATTAGTGAGGTGGTAGCTTTTCGATAGCTTCACATTTTTCTTTAATCATGGTCTCTAACTCGAATAGTGACTTTGTAAAGTATCTGTTATTTTGACAGTTTTTTCTACCTTGGCAAAGCAACGCGTAAATCATACACGTTTTTCGGTGATGTTGCATTTACATAACCTTTATGCGTTATTTTACCGTTTCGACGTTAATGAGTTAATAAAACATCCGCTCAGATATACGAAAGGACATACGTTGTATAGTTTTCGTTTCAATAAAAAAGTTAGTCGTTGCTGATGCAGCAAAGTTAATTAAACGAGATCGTGATAAAACCTTCCACGCATCTTACATATTTCTTCGGCAGCAAGCTTCCGGTTTCTGTATCCCTATTTCTCTATATAAATAAAAGCGCGTATTCACGAATGACCTATCTTAATTAAAAAAAGCTTGCTCTACTAAAAACCATTCGAAACCCTCTCATTATCGATTATCGGTACATCTGTTTAGCAGACTATTTAACAATACAAACTCGACACGAGTTAACATTTAATATTGTCTTTAAATTACATCAGGATATGATAACTATCGATCACAAAGAAGACTAGTCGATCGCTCCTCCGGCTTTCTGTCAATTAACCTTCGACCACGAAAGATCAATACTTAAAATTAGGCCTACTGCCTTCGAAGATTGCTGGGAATGATGATGGTGAAGAACGTGCCGAGGGCCAACGTGCCACAAAGAAAGATGTTCGCCCAGAAGACGCCCCACTCGTTCAAGCAATAAACATAGGAAATCGTGAAGACAATACCAAACACCTGACATACTCCGTATAATATACCAGTGCAGGTTCTCTCCGGTTCCGAGTATGTTAACTCTGCAGCGAACTCGAATCCCACGGGAAGGTCATGAAGAATCTAGAAAATTTGAAAAATAAACGTTGAATTTTAAATGGAATTTGATATTATATGAAAAGAAGAATTTTTTCTCTCTTTGTTTTTGAATAAATTTCTTATTTAGAAACATTTTTAAAGAATTCTGTTTAATGGTTGAGGGTTATTGGAAATTGTTCATTTCGATAGGGGAATTTCAATGGGAATAAAATGACTTGCCGTTAATATCGTACGCTATATTAAATGAATGGATATATCAGAATGCTTTAGAAAAAGTAAAAATAAAAATACCTCAGCTACAGTCGCAAGAAACTGCTATGTTAAAATTCATAGAAGTGATTTATAAAATTAAATAATATTTCAAAATATCAGAGTGGTAGTTGCTTTGCACTTACCCTAACAGGCAAACTGCTATGTAAACAATCAATATTACGCCGATTTCTAGCATGAACGTGAATAGTATCATGCCAAAGAATGAGAAAATATAGAAAGCCAATATTATCCTTCTGCAAATAAATTTTAAATTGAAATTCAGGCAACCTGTTAAGCACGCTCTTTCGTACTACGTATTTGTCAGATTTACTTACTTAAATCTGTACATTTTATGGAGTAGTGTGATATGCACCCTATTGGCCCACATTCCGCGGAACACGATGGAGAAGCCAACTCCTCCAGCGTATTGTCCATCAAACTAAATATTTGCGGATAGACAATACCGATGTACTAAATAACTTTGAAATTCCATAACAATGATATAGACTCTTCAATGTAATTAAAAAATATGAAAAATTAGAGCGGAAAATAAATAAAAATACGATAATATTAATGGTAAAATTTGCCTTTTAATTAAACAAAATATGAGAATCAAAGCAAGTAATAAACAAAGAAAAGAAGCCGAAAGACTCACAGGGAAGTATTGAAGAACTATGTGATTGAGGAGTGTGCTGATAGCGTAAAAGACGCCCATGTTGATGCCGTAGCTGAGCAACAATAACAAGTAACTTGTGTTTGTGACTAGTTTCTTCACAGAGACGAAGAAGCTTCCCGTGGATTCAGCCTCCCTTTGCATAGGTTGCGCTGACCTCAGAAGAATCGGTGGTTCAGACTTGAAAACTGAAAGAAAAATTTTATCGTTATTTTTATCCACACGACGAGCAAACTCGTTTAGCTGTGAAACATCGTTTCGAGGAATTTTCAATCTTAAGTTTATGGTTATTACACGCACATAGAAGTATAAGAACCAGAATAGTAGTGGTAAAAGCAGCGACGATATAAAACATCAGGAGCAGTTCTTGGCCAATTACGTTGGGATCTCCGCTCTGTCGCACCAGAAGCGGTGAAAGGAGAAGACTGAATAATATACTCAACTGAAAATAACGGAACGATTATTCTAATTCCCTATAAATAATAAAAATATATGTAAAACTCAGCTTCCTTTTAAAAATAAGAGTGAAAAGTATCAAACATGGAAAACGATGGAATTTTTCCAAATGAAAAGGGAGAATGTTATTTATAGTCGCATGTTTGGTAGGGAAGTTTTGTAATGAAATTGCTGACGTGTGGAGAGATGTTCGACGCCCATTGTTGTTATTCCAAGGAAGTGACAGATCATTATTCTTTTCAGCTCATCACGAGCGATTCCGACGAGAGTTCCGCTCTCGAAAGCTTGCGAGAACCGTGACGAACTTGTACGGGCGGTGATACGTCATAAATAGCAAGGTCAACGATCATTTATATCAATTTTATGATAGCTATCGCGTATAATTCGTTAATACCATACGGAAAATAGGAATTTCTAATAAAAGTTTTATCGCGTGCTCCATTTTGTAGAAGACAAGCGGAATGTTCGATTTTTTAGTTGCAAGATAGATTAATTTTTAATTATCGATGTGTTCTATCGTATTCTATATATTTTATACTTGATAAGACGAAAGAGATTCATTTGGCACAAAATGCAAAATATATAATTTATATTTTTAAGCGACGTACGCTTTTTACTTTTGCGTCGTTATGCGAAGCAATGGAATCTGAGTGGAAATTCGATTCTGAATACTATAACCATAAATAACTCTATTTTCGATATTTCGCATAGTATTTTGCATATAGTTCTCTTTTTCACATACGCATCAACATTCACAAGCTGTATTACTCTTCAATTTTTCCTATGTCGCTATAAATTTTCCAACTAACTCAACATCTCCGATAACTCAAACAGAAAACAGAAATTCCGAAAAACATTGAAGGTAAAATATAAACCTTTCAAGCAGAAAGAAGTTTAAATAATCTTCGTCCATACGAAGGCACACAGCTCCTAACAAAGTAATCTCGTCGACAATATACCTTGAACAGATTATCTCCCCGGGAAAGGGGTGTGTAGCTTGTTGCAATGTGGTCGTTCTTTAATTGGCTGGATGGGGTCCAAGATCCCCTTATGCCGCCACGAAATGAAAGGTAGGTGCACGGTTCGACTCTGTTTCCCATGTAATCGCTGCTTAACTCTTCAACGAGCCTGTCCCTCCAAATAGAGTTCTACCACACAGGTATTGTGCACTGGAGCTCCATTTATGGCCACCATTATTTAACCATTCACACTGCGAAAACAGGTATCACCAAGCACCTTCCTGAACGGCACTCAAATAATACAAACTATGCATGTAAAATACCTAGGACTCCACTTAGATAAACAATTCACATGGAAACAGCACATCAAAGCAATAATGAACAAAATACAGACAGCAAGAAGACAAATGCATTGGCTAATAAGTCGAAAATCCAAATTAAGTACAGAAAACAAAATAAAAATATACAAAATAATCATAAAACCAATCTGGACGTACGGAATCCCACTATGGGGAACAGCAGCAAAGAGCCATATAAGCAAAATCGAATCACTACAAGTCAAAATTCTGAGAACCATAGTAAACGCCCCATGGTATGTTAGAAACGAGGACATTCGGAAAGACCTGGGAATACCAACGGTCAAGGAGGAGATTAGCAGACTTGCAGGAAGGTACAAGGAAAGAATAGCAACGCACCTGTACCGGCTGGCAGCGGAAACCATCAAAACAATAAGCACTGAAAGAAGACTAAAAAGGAAACATCCAACAGACCTCACAAAGGATATAACCTAGCAAACACGAAGATGGTACCCCACTGGGGGTAGCCACCCACATGCTATATTCTATTTTCCTACGCAATAGATATAACAATTTACCAAATGTCCTTCTGGACAAATTGTAAAGCACAAACTAAATAATAAAAAAAAAACCATTATTTAACAACTATCACGGAGTCGTACAGATCCACTTACTGATGACTCCATTTATGGAAATCGTGTGCATTTGATACGCATTACTGTTACCGCGGTCAATCGATTAAAGTGGAATCATCGTCGTAAATTGATGTACGCTGACTTTTGAGACGGTAATTGAGACTGTTAGGTCCCGTGAGATGGTCCGCGCGACGTCCCTTATGGTCTGACCACCAAGGCCCACATACCTTCACACCGACCCCCAATAAACCTAAGGAACCACCATAAACCGACTCTTTTTAACTTCCTCTCGATTCATGCAAGTATTTTAGGTTTATGGCTGGTCCTTCAAACAGTTCTTAGGTTTATTGCACGCTCGTACAAATTACGGAGATAGCTGTCGGTTTGCCTAACGGAAAAGCAGATGTTCCCAAGAACAAAGACACCCATGAGCCACGTTGGCAGGAAAACTTTCTCTTTATATTTTCCTCATTAACGTTGGCGATAACCAATGGGCATCGCGGATCATTACCCTCACTTTCCTGCCGAAAAGTGTGAACAACGAATCCGCATTCCTAGTTCAAAAGGGCACACCTACACCGAGCTTTCCTCCGTAGGAACACGAGACGTGTCCTCACTGTCTGTCAGTCAACGATCTGTGAAGAAACTGTGCATAATACCTCCCGGGCCAGGTTCGCTCCTAAACTCTGGCAACAGTCAACTCAACCGTTCTTATAACTATCGGGCAGTCACTGTAACTAACCGACTTAACTTGTGTGTGTGTATCAGTTGTTATAAAAAATATACATATTAATAAAACTGTAGACTACAGTTTTATTCCATTAGAACTACCCCTATTATCCCACAAAAAATACGGGGATCGACCTGGGAATTTACGACTCCCGTTGACGCGTCTCCCCGCGACTGGCCGAAAATACAGAGACAATAGTCTGATATGATAATATGGAATGCCTTTCTCAGCATAGCGCTTTGAAACAGTACATAGACGAAGTAGAATGTAAAACGACGTTCGGAAGGACCATGTTCAACAGAGTGCACTAATTAATTGGTAAAGGGTAGTTAACTCGCCTGTTCATATAATTGGCAGTTAATTTTCGAGCGAGTAATTCTAATTGATTTACGTATTCCAGAATTGAGTTATGGGGAATAGACATGATGGAAGCGAACTTGTTTCGTAAGAGGTATCACGTTTGAGCTATCTTGAAAAAGATGTGCAAAATCAAAGATCGTGGAATCAAACACTTTAACAAGTTGAAATGTTTCGTGTTAGAGATTTTAGTAAATTAGTCAACTTTATTAAATTGTTAATAAATCAATCCGGACGTACTTTGTCTTCTTGGAAAATTCTTAAATTCGAGAAAAGATGCGAAAGGATCGCTTTTAATACGTATAAATTCTTGCATCGATGTTCCTAGAACTTTTCCTAAAAGATTGAAATTTTTTCATCTATCGAAATGGAAACAAAATTAGGCTAGAAATATTGAAAGATCGTAAAAGGTTGGTTCGGAACAATTTTGAAACATCTTCCAAAAGGAAAACGTAAAAACATTTATCTTCTCTGTAAAAGGTGATTCTTCGGTCTCCTACAATCAATATCCATCGTATTCATTCGATTTTAATTTTGCGAAGCATGCAGCCGATACAAAGCTAGTTGAAAATTTTTCGATCCGACAGTGACTGACCTGATTTCCAAAAACGCCGATGCTGCACGCGCTGCTGACCTGGTCCGGGCCGAACCAAACAGCCGCCAAACGTGCTGGCACCGACAACACGAACGCTTGA
>JACXIT010000182.1:2069031-2223020 GCA_014737525.1 Bombus difficillimus | reverse complement strand
TTTTTTTTTTTTTTTTTTTTTTTTTTTAAACTATCTTTTGCATCTTAATACTTAGACATCTTTAATTTTCTACGCACTTTATCTTATAGAATGGCTCAGTGCTCCATGAGCACCAACTCATGTGAAAAAGCCCTTAAGAAAGTACTGAATAATAATTTTAAAATGTTTAGGATGTCCAAACTTCCATAATTATAAATGCAATCATTATTCCCGGTCCTTTCATGTACGTCATATAAAAATTGTAGATATATTTAATATAACGTTAATAAAAGGAAATATAGATATGAGGAAATGAGTTAGAAGTACCATAGATGTGAATGAATAATTCGAATCATTCCATAATCATACAGTTCCTCTAAATGATTACCATAGTTTTGTGAACTTACAATTGTTATAATGTACATTCTAACGCAAATATTTTTGACACATTTATTATTTTCGTATCTTGTAATTGGTGGTCCGGAAGAGGAACAAGGTGTTAAATATGCAAATAAATGCGAAGGTAACTACATATATACATACGTGCAGTGTACATTGATAAATTTTTATAAATGTACAGAGAAAGCAATACATGTCACTGTTTTGTTATAGTTTGCAAAGTTGTGGCTATCGAATTAGAAGCTAAATTAGATGAAACCGGTAAATCGCACGATGTACTTGAAATTGGATATTCTGTTGATGATGTTTCACCCAAGAGGAAAAAGGAATACAAAAAATCGTAAATATGAAATATATTTTTAAAAACGCAATATTCCATGTATTCGTAAATTCTAGTTTACATTGGTCTTATTATGTTTAGAGAATTACGTTTAGTAGAAAGTATGGAAAATCTGTGTGAACGTATATTGGAATATAATATTCACAAAGAACGTACAGATAGTACAAGATTTGCCAAGGGAATGAGTCAAACATTTAAAACACTTCATGGACTTGCGTAAGCTATAATTTAAAAACAAGGAGTTCGAACTTAAAGTACCATTAGAAATAATTATATTATATTTACATAGGCATAAAGGTGTCAAAGTTGATCTAGGCATCCCATATGAATTATGGGATAAACCATCTGTTGAAATTACTACTTTAAAATCACAATGTGAAGATTTGATTGAAAATCATGAGTCTGATATTGAAGACTGGTATCATAACTATCAAGGAAAAGTTCCATTAACTAGGTACTAATTTATTATTATTAGTTATATTTTATATTTAGGTTTTATTTATCGAGTTTAATTCTATTATATAATTTGATTTTCATCCTATTAGGTATTTGTGTTCAGAAAGAGTATTAAAGGGTGATGATGATTCTTGTCTGAAAGAAAAAGGTGATACTAATGGTGAAGTTAAAAAGAAAAAGAAAAAGAAGCAAGTTGCAAAAGTTGAAAACAAAGAAAATGATGTGAAAGAAGAACTATAAACTATTCCAAAAAATTATTATCATCATTATTATTGTTATTGTTATTACTGTAACTCATGAGTGAAACACTTTTAATTCATAATAGAAAAATTAATGGCAACATATAAAAACGATAAAGTAACTTAGAAAATACAAGTAGAATAATATTATGTAATAATATTTTCTGAAGCCAGCTTTTTCTATTGAATATTTTAATATCTTTTTATACCTGATCTATAAATAATATAAATAGTGCCCCTATGATTGCCATAATTATTATGTTAATATATTTACCTTTTAATTAAATAAACAATTTTACATTCAGTAAAAATCATGGATATTTAATTTAAGTTATTATAGTATTAACTTGAAGATAGCTACATAAAAATAAGATATATTTCAAATACATATTATATTTTTTATTTCATTTTAATGAATATGTCATTTTACATTTCATTTTTTTTGATCTTTATAAATTTGGAAGAATATAAAGGTATACTATTAAAAGGTAAAAGAGTTCAAGATGGTCAGTTTCCCTGGTTGATACAGTTTCAAACAGTAGCACCATGTGGTGGAGTACTTCTATCACCAGATTGGGTTTTAACCGCAGCGCAATGTGTGCAGGACAAGAGAAATGTATGATACTTTTTCTACCTAACACTAAGAAAAGGATATATATATAGTCATATCTTAATTTTATTAATACAGTCCATTACTTTATTTGCAACTGGACTAAATGGAACTGACTCTAAACAGACATTACCTGTAAAAGCTACATATATATATCCCACATATGAAGCTTATTCTGTTCTTCCTGATCGAGATCATAACGTAGCTCTTTTAAAACTTACTAAGCCATTTGACGTGTGCCATAATAAAATAATCCTACCTAAGGTTGTGCCTGTCAAATATGATGATGATTACAAACTATGTTTGATATTTGGATGGCAAAGTTATGTTGCACCATCTTCAAAAGTTCTAGCTAAGCCAGTTCTATATTATGAAGTAATTCTTAATTCCTGGAAAATGTGTACATACATGATAAAAACAAATACAACTTATACAAATGTATTTTGTACAATGGTTGAGTTTAAGGATGAAATGAAAGCCTGTGCTGGTAATCCTGGTTCTCCAGTTGTATGTGAGAATCAAAAACACGAGGTAGCTCTAGTTGGAATTGCATCTTGGACAAATTTTTCTTTAGAATGTGGAGATCTTCCAACATATATCGATGTTGGTGCATTCAGGTATAAGTTCAAAAATAAACTTACCAACAATTTTCATAAAATTTTAAATTAGGAAAATAAAAATTTGACACATATTTGAAACTGAATTATAATGTGTAACTTTTGCAATTAGGGTATGGATAGATGATTTAGTTTTTAATGACAAGGACACAGAAGAGTGGGAAAATAACACCAAATTAAATGAAAAACAGTGTACATTTAAAGAAAACACTAATGTACATGATAGTTTATGGAATCATTCAGATCTTTTACAATTAGGTTCGCGAATAAGTTATTGGCCAGATAATACAAAGATACATTTACATAATAAAACTGGGACAGCAATAAAGTATCAAGAGGTACCTATAGAAAATACGAACAAATCTTATTTTTGGAATAAGTTATATCAATCTATTTCCAATAATTTTAACAATAAAAATGCATCTTCCTCCGATGGCTACTATAAAATGTCTTATGTAGATGTAGCAAAAGAACCAAGTAGTAATATTTATAAATATAGAGAAATTGGAAGTTCTCAAAATAAGAATCAAATTGTAGGAAATTTGAATGGTGCTATGAATAAATCATTATTGTGCAACATTCAACAATTTGATAAAGTTACAATACAACAAAATAAGGATCAAATAGAAATAGATGATTTTGAATTGTTATTACCACTTAATTTTGAAGCTGTTTCTTATTCTAATATTATTGTTGTATATTCTAAAAAATTATACCTATTTTTTCATTTTTTATTTTGGTATCTTTACATTATTATTTATACATAACATTTGGTATTTAGGTAAGCACATGTATTATATGAAATACATTTTATACAAATACAGTTTGATTTAATACACTGAATTTAAACAAATCAAATAACTTATTCCTTCCTAAATTTTGGAACAATCCATTTCTTTTTGCCACGAATTTCTCTTAAACGTTCATACTCTTCCTTAAAATCTGCATGTTCATCTCTGTATAATCCATAACTCCTAAGATGTTTCATTAACAAATCAGTTTCAACATGCCGTGGATAATAATTAACAATTTCTGGTCGCTTATTTACTGGTTTTTCACTAAATAATGTCACTACTTTCATCGATTTTTTATTAGTCGTTCTTGTTACTTCACCAAATATTCGATTACTTAAACGATTCATATGTTTGGCATAACTGGTACCTGTTTTTGCAAGATCCAAGTATTTATTCATTTTGAAAGATATTTGATTATTTCTTTTCAGAATGTATCCTACGTAAAGAAGAATAAATTAAGGTTATACAGGTTAGGAAGTATTATATTGTCTATTAAATTTAACTAGTTTTGAATTTTAATCATTAATATGTTACTTTAACTAAATACGTACTATTAAATGCATATATGAAGGTGTAATAAATTATTGATATTCGCTTCTACTTAGAATTTTAAGTTTCAGGCATAAATAGCAGTACCTTCTCTAAATATATAGAGTGTTACAATATTTCGAATAGAATCAACTGTTAATTTAAGATAAACGTAATGTTTTTTTACAAAGATTAATAAAAAGATAAAAAATTACATTGTTAATAATAAACTTACAAATTTCTATACATTTATCTAAAATTAATTTACAAGCGAGATTATCATAATTACATTATTACATCAACATTTTTATATTTCTATTTAAAAAAGTAAAGTTTCTTCCAATAAAGAATGTTGGAATTATTAATTAATTGATAATATGATTTATCATTTATTTGCTATTTGTTGTTTTTTCATTATACAATTTTCGCTTGACTTTTTTACAAATGTTAACAAAAAGTATGCATACAGAAAAATACATATATTATATGAATTTTTACTATTAATCTTTTTTATTTTTATTTCAATTTTTTTTCCTTATATCTATTTATTTTATTACATTTTATTGAATATTGTAAAATATTTGATTCATTTATAGGATTTAAATTTCCTGCTTCAGTAGAATACGTATATAATATGTCAAATCGTGAAATTTGAATTTTAGCGATTAAACATCATAAACTGGTATTTAAAAGTTTTCCTTGTGATAAACGTAAGTATATTAGTATCCATCTTATTATCATTCTTTGATTAAAGAAAATATCAGAAAGTGAAGTTAATAATTAAACGAATTTGACGATACAACAACATATACATAACTGCCGTTTCTTTAACCTGTTTAATGGTCCCATAATTAGAAAAAAATTAATATCCGTTAGATTGATTTTAATTCTTGTAAATGTATGTAAATATATGTATGTAATACTATATGTACATACTTTATTTCGGATAAAAATGATACTGTGCCTAAAGAAGTAAGGAATCTTTGGTCCACGTGTAATTAAATTAATTATAATAAATATTAATTAGAAATTAGTTACATATCTATTATCATTTGTTCAAGCGTAATAATGTAATAAATAGATTATTCTTTTCATTGCTTACAATGTTGAGCTACCGATACAAATTTTATGTAATAAATCTCGACCATCAGTCAATAAATCAATCCCTGTAATTCACCAATGAAATTCTTCCTTTAGAATTAATCGGTTTTCGTCTATCCGTGAAATTTAGTTAGAAGTCAACAAATGTATTCATTTAAATCTCGAGTGATCTACTTGTCAAGATGTAAATACTTGAAAATATACGATATCGTATATAATTCCTGAGAAATTCAATGAACTGAGAATTCAATTATAATAATATTAGAATTTTTAATTCATTGTTCATATTAACTTTAATTTATTGTGTATTGAAATTGTAATGTTGTATAATGATGTTGTATTGCCTGCTTTGATTAATTAATTTTAAAAATTGTGTATATTTCTAATATCAAATTTTTACATATATATTATTTAATATTTTACAAATCCAATTGTATATATATTTTTTTTTATTAGGAAACATTAAATGGTAAAAATTAAGTAAACAATATGACCCAACATTTTAATCTAGTATACCTTACAAGTAGATTTTGCCAATCTTGTTAGCAAATATAATAAGAAGCTTGTACTATGCAACAATGATTAACAGTAGGTAGCAAATATGTTAATACTAGGACTAATTGCAATATAGATGAGAATTCATGCTGTTAATTCTTGTCAAGTGTTCAAAATGAAATAATATTGTTCTTCTGATTTTATGTAGACTCATTTGAAGATTGTTATATACTGTTCTAAGTTGTTAAATCTCTGTTGCTCGTTATTAACTATTACCAACTATTTTCCAATTATATCATTATGAACAAAATGAAAGAGTACAAGTTTTAGAAATCTTTCAAAAATGTGATCTTTCAGTTTCCGTATGAAATTTTACCCATCAATTTTATAGACAAATTTTGTTTGAAAAACATGTTTTTAATATATAAATTATACCATTTCTTTATCGTTCTTGCAGCATTGTAAAAAGAGCCACAATAAATTCACTGATAACAACGAAAACATCATAATCCTTATGTACCATTACGTACATAACGATCTGCATATACATATAATATGTAAGCAACAGATTAGAGATCCCCAGGGTATGAACTTTCTTACATTTAAAACGGGACTTTACGAAACTTACTGCTCTCTAATTGAATTAATATCATCAGTAAACAATGACAATTACATACGTACTATCGTCTTATCTTTTCGTTTTATCCTTTAAAATATATATTTACTTAAAACAGAAATCAAAATTTAAATTAAATTTCCTCTAAATCTTCAATGCTACCAAAAATATAATTTCATATCGGCTTACATTCTTTTAATACATTAAATTCTATTTTCTTTTTTTTTTTTTTTTTCAAGACTTCATTTTATACCATCAAACCTACTTTAATCAGAAATTACAATATTTCCCACTATCGATATTGTATCCTTATGAATATCCATATATAATAACGATATATTGTACTTCTAGAAACAATGAACATTATTTCTTTTTCACAGAAAGCTTACTTTCATCGGTACCATAGGAGGCCTGTAACGGAATCAAGATCCATCCAGGTCGTCAGGAAGGTTAACACGGTCAGTTTATTCATTACGGATTATAAGCGGACGGAACATTCGTCGAGGAATATTCTTATGACAACAATGATCGAAAATATCGGCACGTAAATTACCAGCAAATTAGATTGGCGAGTTTTGTTGAGGCTTCCGTAAGCGAATCGAGAAACCTGCCAAGAGTCAGCGCATCTCAGAACTTCTCCGACCTCCGGCAAGGTGAGTGCTACTCTCTAATATTCGACCACGACCATCGGACGGACTTCCTGTGGCACGTGACTTCTTCTCTTCGGCGAAATTCTGTTTACTGGGTAAGTGCCAGTATCGAGAATACCTGTCGAAAATATCGTCAAGAGAAAACACCGATTCGATTCTGCGAGCGGACGATTTCGAAACAACGAATCTAGATACGGCGATAATAATTATTTCGCCGAATTTTCGCTCGGCATTTGTTCGTATTTTCACCTATCTGTATTAATTACGTTGGTGCGGATGCGCCAAATTATTTTAAAATGGTATCCGAAAAGTTGCCACTGCATTTTAAGGTGCTGATTTTTCAGATACCATTGGTCTTAGTTTTAGCGTAGGTTGGCTATACATACGTGCCTTGCATTTTAAGAGACATTTCTCGAGACTGAAGTGAACGTCGAGGCAAATGGTTGTAGCAGATTTTGTTCTCTCTAGCTGCGAAGTTTTTCTCCGTTGATACATTATATTAGTCGTAGACCGCAAACTTTTGTAATTTTTATGCCTGATAAAGGCTTCGTTCGTTGGAAATAACATGTTTGATTACTGATCACTAATCAAATAGTATGACAAACTAGATAAAATGTGTAATATTGTATTATAAAGATGAAAATCACGATTCTGGGGAAAGTCGTAAACCGTTTATGTTTGTAGGAACATTGAATGTTTGTTTCCTGTACTTAAAATTGGATATGGTGCATACAACATATTTTAAATGGATTACTGTGTAATTTATACAGGATGTCCCACCAAAAGCAGCATGTGATTTTATGTAAAAAAAGAATAAAAAGCATAAGAAGAATACAATTTTTGTATATAAAGCTTCGTTTTCAAGGAGACTGACTTGGAGATTTTGAAAACGTAGCAACTATACGTGCGTTTAACTCATAAGTAATGACGCGATGAATCTTGGTTTACATTCTTTCTTTACAATCTATTATCTTATCAACGTAAGCTAACAAAAATATTGAATAAGACAAAATGTTTCATCAATCTAAATGGTTCATCAAGTCATTATCTAGACATATACTCTACTTGATACATTTTCAAAATTGATTTTCTCGAAAACGAAACCTTAGATATTTTTAAAAATTGTGTTTTTTATTTCCAATTTATTATCTCTGCTCGATGGTACTACCATATTTTGGAGCTCGCTCTATATGTATAGTTTGGATTTGTTTGAAATGATATAAATTCTGTAACATAAAAGATTTCTATGAAGAAACACGCGCGAAATTTGTTCGTTGTATCAGACTTTTTACTGAAGAGAATCGATTTTGAAATTTTGTTTGCTACGTGTCGTGATTCATATACGTACATACATATGCATGCATAATGCATACGTATGGTAATATAGATTACTAAATAAGTAGAATGCCAGTAGAAAATTCCAAGAAAAAATAAGTCGTAAGTATAAAAAATGTAGAATGGTATTTGCTGCGTTCGATGATTACTGTTTATGTGATAGTAATTAGCAATTATATGCAGGGTATTTCACAGTAAATAGAAAAGTAGAATGAAACGTAAACTATGATTACTATCGTAACTTAAAATATGGAAGGAGATAAATAGCAATAGAGACACTCGCACCGATATTTATAGTATAGATGTGACAAAAATCAACTCGTATGATAGGGACGCTAAAATGGAGATTATTTTTGGCGTGCGGGGAGGAGTAGCCTTGAGCACTAGAAATATTTATTTTTAATTATGATAACTTTTTATAATATGAAATACGATCATCCATTCATGAATATTGTTTAATTCGATCTTTCTAATTTAGGAGTGGGTTGTAGTTAATACACATATATATTATTTGCGAATGAAATTTTTCCGTAAAAATATAAAGACGTGTTAGGGTAACAGCTAACATTTTAGATATATGTAGTGTTAGTAACTATTAAGATACTGAAACTCGAAATATCGTAAATTCTAGGATCAATGTAGTACTTTGTTTTATTTTTGAAACTTGAAGAAGTTGTGCCAAAATGAGATAGCTCTAGCATATATGATCGGCTAAATTTCTATTAAAGGTGTGATTATTGCGATTTTACTTTTGATTAATAGCAGTTTGATAACTTAATTTTGTTGGCAAATAAATAAATTTTGTATATTTTGAGTTAGTTTCTCTTCCAAGTAAATTCATTTAAATATAATTAGGAAATTTTGTTATATCTGCTTGTACAACGTTATGTGAACATGCATACGATGGACTTAAATGTCTTTTAACTATTTCAAGCCTGTTTGCGAGCATGTTCTGGCTTGACATTGTGAAAGTAATTTCTTGGAAGATTTTATGACAAATAAAGTACATGGCCAGTACAGTTCGTACAATCAACAGAAACACAAATGGAATTATCCTCTAAGCGTACATTGTAGTGTTCATACATTTATTATTATTATTATTATATAAACAATGAATTTATTTAGTGATTTTGTTTCTCTTTCGAAAAAGAAAATTACAGATGCAATTCTTCCAAGTACCACGAAATAATGGTTTTTATTAAAAGTAATTATTACATACAGGATACCTGAAAAGATTAGGATAAAACAAAAAGGTTCATATAAACTTATATCTGGAAATGCTTTATCGAAGGGTTATAAGTGTTCAAAGATTTTCGGGAGGTTACTCTTAAAACTCGTTATACAGAATCGCAATTAGCATGCATTGAATGCATTTAGTATTTCATATTTCTACAACAGTAGGAATATTCGAAAAAGTTCAACAATTATTAATTCGACGATTGGGATTCTGCATTTCTGCAGAAGCAGGGAATTTTGATTCTTCGTTTGCTGTAACTGTTAAAATAATTAGTACGAATTTTTGAACGCTTATAACTCTTCAATAAAGCATTTTCAGACGTAGGTTTATATGAACACTTTTTATCTACTTGACCTCATTAACATATAGTATAAGTTTTGTCCCGACCTTTTCGGATACTTTGTACATAGCATATGAAAAGGAAAACAGAGTATTTTAACATTTAGGATAATATAAGACTGAAGGTAACGTAGACAATTTAAACTTGAAAGGGCAAATTATGAAACGTTGAAGCCATAGTAGTTATTTTATGTGGAATGTATCCATGAATTCGATAATTACGATACACTATACAATAATCTTGATCGGTGTGTAAGTAAAGCAACGAATCGACTTTTTCATGAACAAACTGTTCCGTTCAATGTTTGTTTTTCAAATCTGACGGTATTATAGTTCGTATTAATATTTTTGAAAGTAAAGAAATATCGGAATTAATTTTTGCGCAATGCAATAAATATTTTCAGGAGGAGGGACGTTAAACAAATAACTATGTATTTAAGAATAAACTATCATCTCGTTATTACCGTATTTTTACTTTATTGTTCGAACGTTCAAATTTAATTAATTTATGGTTTTTCTCTGCCTAATGGTCGTTACCGGTAGAGAAGAATAAGTGTGCAAACCGTAAAAAGAGAAGAGAGCATTAGAAATTTATTATGGGTACGCGCATTGTGCTTGTTCCATGTGTTCCTCGTTAAGATTCAAGCTTCGTTGCTTCCGTTGGAAGCGTCAAAGGGTTCTTGATTGAAAGTACTTAAAAACAGCTCATCAACGAATGGAAGAATAAGTATTGAACAAAAAATAATTATTATTCGTATAAGGTTTTTGTAAGTATTAGTAATTGAGAGATCATCATTCGCGAAGATTTAATATTTCAAATTCTTATTCTTGCAAACCTTATAGTTAATCGAAACTATAATTCTAACTATAATTCATATTAAAATATTTTATTCTACACATTTTATTTGTTTTTAGATATAATATCACCCTGCTCTTTATTGTACCACTCTTTATGGGACATTCTGTACTAATACTCGGTAAAAAGTAATTATTGAATAATTTATAATTCCCCAACCGTAGTGATAGCATCCCCTTACCTAGAGCAAAATACATAAAAACACAAACCAATATGAAAAAAACCATCTCCTTTTTGATAAGCGACGTTGTACCAATTATGCAAACCTATGACAAACCATTTGTTTACGCAGTTCCAAGAAATCCAAGATCATGTCCTTGGATCCTGCGGCATCAAAGTATCAAGTGTCTTCGGTATAACGATCTATAAAGGTAACGATTAGTGAAATAACGACTAAATAACTATATAACGCTTCGGTCCGTATTACGCACGGCTCGAATATCACGTGTGCACGAGGAACAGAACAAGATCCATTGTCATCTCGCGGAGGTCGCAACGAGGGAAAAGTTCGTGCACTTTTCCTCGCAGAATCGAATTTCCTGTTGCCAATGTGTGACGTAGGTTTGGTGTTCCAATAACAGGAGTCCCCATACATAGTCGGTTCTATTGATTTTTCGTAGAGGCGCAAGCGCTATTCGGTTCTTATCTGGCAAAAGGGAGGCGCGGCTATAACCATGGATCCCAGTGTACTAGCTAACATGGACAAGGACGCATTGAAGAAGCAGATCGAGAACATGAAGTACCAAGCTGATATGGAACGGTGGCCCCTTTCGAAGAGTATTGTCGCGTAAGTCCATTAACCCCTCTTTTTCGCCCCACCTTCGTCCGTTGTTTCTCCAATTTTTTCTTATTTCCGCTTCCTTTTTACGGTTCTATTGTTTCACCTTATTTAGTAGACAATGATACGACGAGGATGGTCCACGAAAAGTTTCGTGTTACGCGTCCAACAACCCCGTCTATCTCATCCTATATTCGTCAATTATTCTCGAAATTTCATTTGCTTCTTTTCATTTTGCTTCTTGTTTCGTTTGATACACTGATTAACGCATGATGTTGTTTCCTATCTATCTTTGTTATCGTACAAATTTATTGGTCGGTATAAGTAGCTGTCCTGTTTCACCTCATCTCTTGTTTTATCGTTGTTCGAGTGATAGGTAGAATTTTTTCGTTCAATTTGCCCTATGGACTGTTCCGTCTTTTCAACGACTTTTTTACGTATTTGATGATTCCTTGTTTACTTATTATGCCGCATTTTCTAGGCTGATTAGTTCATCTTGTATTTTCTTTATCTTCTGGGTATCATAGAAAGAATGTCCTGTGAAATGATTCATTATTTTTTGATAGGTTGCATAGATGAAGTTAAAAAGGGTTCAGGATTTAGACAACATTTTTATACAAGACGCGCAGAGTAACATCTTCGTACCATTCTCCAGGCTACAATTTAGCAAACATACCGAATTTTTTAAATAAATAATGTACTGAAGGATACAGAAACATTTTACACTGGGAAAAGTGAATCGTACGAGGATTTTCTAAAAATTGCACACAATATTAATGGAGAAGCTTTAATAGTCAAAACCACATTCCTATTTGCATTTTATATGAATTTTATGATAGTTTGGAAGATCAGTTGTACTTCAAATGGCTCTATCACAGTCAAATTTAGTAAACATATGATACATAATGACGTGACACGATAATTAAGGAAACTGTATGTCTTAAATTATTTTTAATTTAAATTTAAGACTGATTAATCTAGAACAGCACCCAATAAACAATGTTCCATTCAAATGACCCAAGTCATTTTGTGTTATACTTAGCATTTCTTTCGAAGTTATTTTTAGCTACGAAGGTATTCATAATACATACATACATCGTGTAATACATAAACAGTGTGATGAAAATTGTGAGGAGCAAATCATTTTTATTTTCTGATCTTGTAAAATTCAGTTCGGACATTCGGAAATCTACCAATTATATACAATACAATACGTTTTACAATGCATATATTCCTAGTAGCTTTGTAATTGATCCGAGATCCTCTTTCTTTCAATTCTTTTTCTCGTTTGTCTTTAATATTAAAAAAAAAACATTCATAGTACAAAAGGAAAATAATGATTATTCATACTATTTAGGAAAAATTACCATAATTATCACAAGAAATTGTTAACATGGCATTGTAATCGTTTTAATCATATTTGTTAAATTTATTATTATTTTAATATGTCATAGTATCTATATATCATTCACAATAAGTTCTTTTAAATACTATGAATCTTTTTATCGAGCTTCTTTCACATTCTTGCACATATTCGTTTATTCGAATTCATGCTTGCTTCCATGTAAAAACTGTTTTCTTCTTAAAATTCATATGGCGTACTCCAAAGACCTCGAAAAACTTTAGAAGCTGGAGGAAACGGACAATTTTGTTGGTATTTCACTGACTTTGATAATTAATCAAAAGAACTTGAGTGGTTAAGAAAACGATTATGAAGACTTTTGCAGTAGAAAACCATGCAATAGTAAACACAAAAGCTTTCGTATCGACATTTTCATTGAAACTAACGAGAATATGAATGCTCTTTCTAATTATTTTATAATTTTTGTTGTTGTTCGTCAACTTGCTTTTGTCAGATTACTTGGGCGTATCTGTCGAGTCGTTAGGAGCCAGGAAAATTGATTTAACGATCAACAGGTTGAAAGTTAGTGATATATATCTAATGAAAAATGGAAAGTAAATTGGATAAATAAGTTATAGCGCTTGTGTGGAAAGAATATTTGTATTGTGACGAATTTATAACATTAGAATGGAAAATGTTATCTGTATAAAATTAAGCCGAGACAAGAAAGGAATTTTGAATATTATTCCACGCGTTAATTAGTCTTAGAATTCCAAATTTGTACGAAAAAAGTAGGCGATTATCGACGAATATTATTTTTAATATTATTTTACATTATACTAGGATATTAGGTCAAATCAATATTAGTAATTCTGGCGTAATGAATTCAGAATCCTTCAGCTGCTACGAGTACTTGATCCTTAATGAATTCTCTTCACTTTGGAAATTCATTCTTGTAACATATTAATACTTTATAGTTCAATATCAAACGTCTAGAATCCTTCGTTCATAGATTACATACTGTCATCTGATCCTAAGACTTTTCTTAATTAGTTACTTCTCGAACTATCTCGTGTTTCTTTATCTCGACGCTGAATTAGTACCTGTTAGTCCTGTCTTACATGTATAGTTATCCATTCCAAATTATAAAGATTTATAAGTTTTCCAAACAAATGCAATTAGTTTTAGAAATAAAACAATATCATCATAAAGAGGTAATTAACAATTCTGTAATTATTTAAAAGACAAGGTATCAAATCTATTTGCTTTAAGATTTTGCGATGAAACATTTTTACATTGACTTTTCTTGGAAAAATAAAGTTTGGTGTAATCAACGAAAATTATTCTATATTTTTGACTTTTACGTAGAGTTACTTTTTTCACTATGTGAAAACTCTTTGTAAATATGTAAGAAATTCTCGATTGCAGAATAAAAGCTGTTCGTATAATTTACATTTGCTTAAAAAAAAAATACAGTTTTCTATTTATTTGCTTTTTCCATGTAGTAGTTTTTATTGTAACCTATGGGTTGTTCATGATACTCGAGATACTATATTGCGATAAAGTAGCAACTCAGACGGTGGTTAAAAAAACAAATCGAACGACGCAGTATTGATCGACTCATGTTGAACCGACTCGAACGAAACAATCGTCCCGGTGTCGTATAAAAATCGTTCGGACAAAGTGATCATAGAAGCTGCTTCCTAGACGAATCGAGAAACGCGAGACGCGTAGAATAGCGTAGATGACGACGTAATCGATGTGGTGTGGCGCGGTGTGCCGCAACATGCTGCTAGTAATCGACAGTCAAGGTTAAATTACACCGACGTTCCCATATTACACGTTGGGACAGGATCTCCTTGGACGTGGAGTATCTGTTAATCGCATATTCGTGGATTGATCGCTTTTAGACGCTCGCACTGTGTGTACTTACATACCAGCTGGTTCATACCAACGAATTAATTGTATCAAAATTGTAGCAGTTTTACGTGTTAACTATGTTCCCTAATATGATAGAAAGACGTAATTTTTGGATAGTCCCACGTCATGAACAAAGATGCAAAAAGAATGTGAAAACCATAGGAGAAAATGTGATATGTAGATCCATCCTTGTTGATCTTCTGATTCTTATATTACGTTAGTCGAAGGAGAATACCTCGGATTGGAAAAATTTGATCAAAGAGAAAGGGCGTTTTACGTGTATGTTACAACTGAATGGTTACGTACTGGACTGTATTATAAATTCATTCTGCTTTTATATTTACTACTAGCAGATATTTATGCAAATTTACATCTTTATGGACACAGTTACGAAGAACGGAGCTTAAGCGCAGCGTGTTCCATGCAATACCCGTATTATGCGCATTCTGTGTACCTTTGCATCCTCAAATTTCCCATAAATACATCAAAATCCGTAGTCTACCACCTATTGCACAATATCCACAATCTTGCGTTATATGTTTGCCTTGCCAGTAGCAGCAGCTAGTAGAAAATATTCTTTATTTCTTTATACGTTTAAAATTTGCCAATGATTCTTTTTAATGACAATCAATTTTTACCTAAATAGATGCTGACGTGTAACTTCTACGATGTATGTTACATTAACGATCGTAAAGTCGGTAAAGGATCGAGAAAACCATATTACATCACCAATTGGATATGTTACGCTCTAGTACAATAACATAGACAGCTATTTTAATTAAAAAGATCTCAAGCCAATCGACAAATAAGTAAATAAGGATAATCTTGTTTATATATCAATCTTGGTTCGTTTGAGTGGACGCACACAATTGGTCCAATATTCCTCTGAGGTCTAGAGGCTGTAATGGCGACGCGCACCTAACGAGACACACGTTCGGTGTTCGATAACATATGGGAAGTTGCACAGCGTTGCGGAACGAACGCGGAACCGCATTCGAGTAACGACGTTGCTCGTTGCGGTTTTCGAGGGGAATCGTACGCGAAAGCAAAAAGTTTCCGCGGTCTGCTACTCGGAGAGTGCCCGAGTGAAAGGTACCTCCCATTTTTTTCTTCCTCTCTTACCGATCGAGTTAATCTCTCGCTCACCGTCTTGCACTTAACGCCGGACATTCTCCTCTTTCAAACATGCTGCGCTTTTTCCCTTCGCGCGCTTTGAAATTCCTTGGAAGGAACAGTATTTTCCGTGTCAACTACATACAGCGTATATTGTATACAGCGACTCATAAAACTATTCGAACGCTTAGCATAGCAAATTTTTACGTACATACGGTATATACAAAGAGTCTTTACACGTATCCTTAGTTTCTAATAAAGCGATGTTTCATGAGGTCCTACGAATTTTTGATAGAAATTTAATATACTTGGACCTAATTAATCAGTACATAATTCCTATAATAAACACAGTAGCGTGCTACGTAAAACGTCTTCATAAATTTCATTTGTATGCGAGATACGACTGTCATGATTTTATTCGTGAAATTTGAAACGAATGTAGAAATTACAAGGTACTTACTACTAACATGCATTTAGTAAAAAGTTAATGTAGAATATAGAAAGCTGACTATGTTCGTAAAACTTTTCTATGGCAAACATTCCGGATACTTTCGCGAAGCATTATGCTCGTGAAACTTTGCTCTTGTGGTACATAGGAAAAGTTGGTTTTGTATCGTGTGTTAGCTTTATCTAGTAGGAATACTTATATTGTATATCATAGTCGCTATTAGAGTTACGTACAGTGACTTGCTATAGGAAATTTACGTGGACAATGTAATCGATTATAAACACTAAGGGCCTGGATTTAACACCCAGCACTTTTCTCGATATAATGAAGTTCTGATTGCTTGAGAAAGTAATAAACTTCAAAAAGAAATTAACACTAACTGTTTCGAATTCTAATTTGCTATTTACTATTGCAAGATGCACTGTAAACAAGCATTTATTGTTCTTTTTTTGCTGACAGATACTGAACCAAAGACAGTTGTAGTACAGTAAAATAAGAAACTCTGGGTATTCACAAAGCTATTATATAGTCTTGGTTTCGTTTTGCTTTAGTTATATTACGTATACCAGATCAACTTACGTGTAAAAAGAATTCGCGTGTATCGCGTTCTGATAAATCCTTCAAAGGGACAAGGAGAATAGTCCATAGCGTCTATGAAACGTATAGAGAGATAGAAGATGATTTGAAATGCAGTTGTAGCACAGTAAAATAAGAAACTCTGGGTATCATATATTGTACAGGTATTTATACGGTGGTGAGCATCCCACTTTATGGAGGTTGGTACAAGGGGAAGCTAGAACCTTATGATAAGAGCAAGATGTGAAAATATGGAAGAAGGAAATAGGTATTGGAGGAAGGAGCAGGAGAGATTCTGTAGGATATACAGGAGGAATATAGGAACGATAAAACACTTGGTAGAGAACTATACAGGTGTGCAAACAGTAAATTTAAGCGTGGAAAAAGTTCTATACGATAGAAGGGAGTAACGCGTGGTGGAATGGTGAAAAGGAGCAGCATTGTAGGAATGAGGAAGGAAAAGGACGAGGGCGGGAGAAAAGAAAAGTAGACGCAATGAAGTAGAGGATAAATGGAGGGATTAGGATAGTTCTAAAGCGAGTAGCAGAGGCTAGAATAAGGAGTAAGCGTTTGAAATAGAGTCATCTGAATATAGTTAGATGGATAAATGATATGAATGGAATTATGGAAGGATAAGAAAGACGAGTGAATAATTGTACGGGTATGTGTGTTGAGTAGACGACTATGTAAACCAAGTTCACATTTCCTAGGCTATGAGGCTGAAAATTAAATAAATTATTAATACTACTGGTCTAATTTCGAAAAATATTATACAAACTATTTGAAGAATGTAAAAAGGAACGTATTTGAATTTTTTCATAAAAGGTATAAAATAAAGAAATAGAATGAAAAAGTTACTCTTTAATTAGGTAGATTTTATACGAATAACGTTCGACGTTCTTTTAAGGAAACGTGAATGAATGTATTACTCAACCTAACAGTTTAATAGAACAGAATACGTAAATGTAATATAGAAAGTATCTAATAAACATGAAATATCTAATATGAGTCAGTATTGACCCAGTCTTTGCTGCCCGAGAGTTAAACGAGCTTTTACATAGAATTTAATGTCTCCAAACTTGATACGTTGAAGTTGATAATATAGTCTATATTATAGGGTTTGGATGCACGTGGAAGTCTAGAAACTATGTTGTGAAAGTTGTAGAAATTATTTTCTATCATAATGAACGTGTCCTTTAAGCGTAATAGAATGGTGTGCTTGGTAAGATATTTAGATCTTAATAAATAGAAAATAATAATAATTCATTCGTCTCATTTACCTATCTTAGGAAGCAATTGATAAAGTTTAATATAATTGGACAATTTTTAAATAATCTTGAATAATACGATTATAATATTTTAACATAAAACAGTTTTCTAAAACAAGCATTGAAAAGTTACTTGTGTAAGTAGTAACAGGTCATTAACCCACATTCGTTTCTAATAAAGAGCGATAAGTGAAAGCTTATAATTTTCTCGCATTTTCCGCTAAGCTGCGGGTTAACTGGAACAGGAGATTCTTATTATTATAACTATTACTGATTTACTGATACTACCGACTAATACAACCGATTCATTAACAGTTTTGCTTGAATGTTTTAACATACACAGCGTACCACATATAGTACTAAAAATAATAATAAGCATACCACAGAGTTAAAGTAAATTAAAGTAGAAACTACTATGTGTACAAAAGTTATTTACTACCGTTAATCAATTATATTATTGACTATTACCGTGTTTTAGAACACGTGCGATACTTCCATTACCATTACATAATCCCTACTGTATCTCGATACCAGATACATAATTCAAATCTTTCCCCCGTAGTTCATCAACTTGAAAAACTCGTGCTGGAATTATAGTTGCGATTGCATCTAGACATAGGACGACCTGCTTTATTCAACGACATAGCTGAAGAATTTGTGCCGTATCCTTTCAACTTATTCTTTGCGATCAGATATATTCAAGATAACGTTGGATATCTGGAGATCAGTGCAAACAACAGAGCGCAATAGAAAGTGCTATAAATTCGTTCTAATCAAGAAATTTGAAACTATCGCAAAAGGCATTATCAGAAAGTTAAGAAAAATTTCTAAGATATCGTTGCGATAGATAAATTCTGAATAAAGACAAATTTAAAAAATAATTTCCAATAAATAATTTCTAAACCAATATATGTAACGCACCTATAGGAATCAGTTTAAATTGTTCTAGATTACAATTTCTAGCTACTACAATACTTTTTAGCTTTTTGCAAAGGCTTAATGTTTCTCTGATTCTTTTTTATTTTAAGGGAAATTGATTAGGCCGACGTGATAAAGTATAGCTGCGCGAATTGAACTAGAATTTGTTGAAGTTGCATTATCTAGAGGTATTTAGCGAGAAAATCGGAAAAATTGGTCGATCGCGATTGAACAGTCGCGAACCTTCGGAACACAGAATTCTCCTTGAACGCAAAATCGGCCAGACTGGCCGCGAGTCCCTTTCACCGAGCCTTCTCGGCGAAACGACCAACTATTCGTTCCTCGCTGCACTTTTCCTTGCATCGCTTGCAACCTTGTTACGTTTACAACGATCCTGTATTATATCTCGTCAACGTGTCTCCTCAGGCACCTGGAAATTCTTTTGGATTTCGTTCTTTCCTGAAAATATCGGACATATTTTAAATACTTATTAGATCAAATATATTTCCAATGAGATATTCGAATTAATCTTTTACATAATCTTTTAATTGAAATTTCTTTTAAAATTGACATTACAAAACTAGTAATTCTTCAGGATATAATTCGTAACGAAATTTATTAAAATTGATATACAATCTAGAGTCGTAAGCAATATGCATTGATAATGTAACTGTTGCATAATGATAATGTAAGAATTATGTAATGGTGATATGGGAATATCATTGATCACTGAACGCGTACGTAATCAACGAGTAATTGGTAGTTATATCGACAATCATAAATTTGTTAGAAATATCATCATTAAATATATAATACATCGTAACACTTTTTACTATAAACAATTGTCGGCAGCTTTTTCCGATCGATTCGTCTTAATTTCTTACTTCTTCGTAAGAATTTCTGTATTGAACTGTGTTTTAGCTTAGTTCAACATAATTTGCCTTTTTATTCGAAACCATCCCATCAGAGGTTGAAAATTGTTGATATTTCTTCGTTATTTTACGCTCTTTCGTTTTTAATTTTGTATATTCAATCATTAATAAATATTTCGTTTTTTCGATTCTTAGAACCATTCAACGTTCTCGTAAGAGATTTCTCCAGATATTCAACTTTCCTATCAACCTTCAGCGATAGTCGAAAATATAACCGAACGAACACAACTGAATGAAAAGAAAACTTGATCTAGTAGACGATCTGCTTGCTTCCAGGATGAGGGAGTACGTGGAAGAGAACGAGAAGACTGACCCACTGATACACGCGCCCGACAAGAAGAACAATCCCTGGGCCGAGAGAGGCAAATGCATAATCATGTAATCAGGACGTAGAACCGCAGGGGAGAAGGAGAAGGAGAAGAGGCGAGGAAGCATCTGAGCGAATACCATCCGAAGCGAGCAGGAGAAGCGGAAAACGTTTTAGCCGCGTTTCAAGTTAAGCCAGCGAAACGAATAATAAAACCAAAAGAACGAAGCAGACAAATTAAAATNAAAAAAAAAAAAAAAAAAAAAAAAAAAAAAAAAAAAAAAAAAAAAAAAAAAAAAAAAAAAAAAAAAAAAAAAAAAAAAAAAAAAAAAAAAAAAAAAAAACAGAGACAAGAAATACATACACGTAAAAGAAGAAAAACGTAAAAAAAAGGCAGAAAATAAGAAGAGGAAGGAGTTAAAGAAAGGATAGGAAAGACGTGTGACGAATGGGAAGGAATTACGATGAGCAAATGAAGAAGGACAAGAGGAGAAAGAGAAATCAGGCGTTGGCGGAGCGATTTGAATGAAATCCTGGAAGAGGAAGGTGCCAGGAAAGCAGCAAAGTCTCGGAAGGAGGAGCACGACTGGCGCGAAGCGAAATCAAAGTAGCCGGAGCAAATTATTCAACAATCTAATTCCTCGCGGTTACCTGTTCGCGGTAACTTTCCCGTTTGGCATGCAAACGAACGAGTGGCACGTTTCAGCCCGGCTTTCTTTGTCTCTCTAATCTCCGCGGCTCTCGAATTTACTACTCGAGCTATACTGAGGACGTGGTCCTTGATCTGGCTAAGTTTCGATCGATTCGCACAACGGCGAACCGAGACGCGAAAAGTATCGTGTATCGATATTAATTGGTTAAACTTTCACCTCGTGCGTCTATCGCTCTCTATTTCTCTCTCTCTCTCTCTCTCTCTCTCTCTCTCTCCTCTTCAGCCTCTTCATCCTTCGTTTCCTTCTTTTCGAAGGGCCGCTCCCTTTCTCTCGGAATAAATGAATTCCCTCTGAGCGAGCTCGATCTAATCTATCCGAGGATTTTAGAAAAGCAAGGCTACGAACGAAAAGGCACGAACACGGTGAAAATTTAATCGATCTAAGAGGACTAGACGAGAGAGCGGGCGAAACGGCGCGATACGAACGGATCTTCTGAAACGGGCTCCGCTACGAATACGCGCTTCCGCCTCGTCGTCGTTTCGAGTTCCGAGTATTGGACGAGTTCTGAATAATATCAGTTCCAATTCGACTCAATTCGTTTCGATTCGATCCAATCCGTTTCGACTCGGACACGTGTTACGCGTCGTAATACACATCATGTGCAATTCGAATCTAGTACCACGGGAAACTCTTTTGAATCGTTCATTATATCGTGTAAGGATTATTTATCTTAAGTACACAATGTAATCTAACGTCATTATATGTACACACGTTATACCATATGTCGTACGATTAATACGCTATGCATATTTCTGCGAATTTCTTACGAAAATATAATATATTCACATCGTTTAATGGAGATTATTGTATGCTGTTTCGTCCTGTTCCTTTACATCGGACATTAGTCTCTGTCGCGTGCTTTCGTAATCTAGCGTTTCTTCAGAATTTATAGAAACGTTTTTATTTTGAAAAAGAACGGCAGTGTCTTCTACCTTTTAATTAAGTTAGTTAATTCAACGTTTCCGAAATGGTCATCGTACAGTTTAATCGTATTCGTTGGTTATTTGATTAAACTCGCGTTTATTTTAATCACTGTGGTAGATACGTCGTTGCTTCAAATAAGTATAGCGTTAGGTAAATGCAAGGTGTTTCATTGTCCGTGAATATCTTGAATATTTTTGACATTCACGAAGACGTGAAAAGTCTCTGAAGCTAAATTATACGACTCGAAGGAATAAGATGACTGCTCGTTAACAAATTTTCACAAAATGATAATTTTGATATTATTATACGTGTTTCGTCATCTAACCCGCGTGATTTCATTGTTAAACATTTTTCCATATTTTTAGCAGATATTCAAGAATTTATGGCGAATGAAATATCTTGCGTATTTAAACAAATAATTTCACAGACTCTTATTCCTAACGCATATTTCATTAACATCGTATGTACATTAATCTAAAAATCATTTTTATATGATGTTCTATTTTAATTAATCTCAATCGTCACTAATTTTAGAAAACAAGAGAAAACAACAGCGATAAGCTTAAAAAGTTCGAAACTCCTCCACCAGTAAATTAGACCAACACCGATATTTATAAATACATCAAACAAAATTGCGGATATACTCCGTAATTTCTAAATTCAATTCCCTAAAAAAAAAAAAAAAAAACAAATGAAGTATATCATTGAATAACTTTTTTTTCAAATAATCCACTGCTTTTTCCTCCAATTTAATTGTACCACGAATGACAATTTTGCATAGCTAAGACTGCCAAAATGTATGCTTAACAACAAAACACACGGATAATTATAAAGTCTATATCCTAAAACAGATCGTAAGAAAGAAAACTTAAAAATAACACGTTTCACGGTGCAGTGTACAGTATTAATTCGTACCAATTTCCTTTGTAATTTGTAAACGGAATTTATAATGTTATTAAAGCAATTTTCATTGCAGGGACCATCCTGTATGTACCACAGACAGATAAAACAAAAATAAAGTATCGTAAACGCCTAACTCGAATTCTCTCGAGGGTTGTTCAAAACCACAAGAAACTGCCGAAGAATACACCGTGGAGATGCTATTCTGCTGAACGGCCATTGACGTGGCGCGTGATTCTTCGCCCACGATATTCTGTATCGATTCTGGCGTTCATTGTTCAACAAGCGTTTCCACTGTCGATTACCAAGCAAACCTCTTAAGCTCGCTCGCGCAGGAAAACTTATCTTCAGCCCTGAAACGTCTGGCGAACGAGGCCGAGATTCCTTTTGGAGGAGGTGTTGCATTTCAGAAATGTGTTTACAACAATGTAGCTACGTATTTGTAAAAATGATGGATGAGAAGAAGAGAACGAAGAAAAAAAAGCAGAAAACGAGAAAGGAGATTGTATTTTCGTTTGGGGTACAATGTCGAATTATACCGTTGTGTCATCGAATAAAACGCGTGTGAAGGATGAAAAGAGGAACATAATGAAAAATTACTTTCACTTTTTACTACATGCAAGAAGCCTTATGGATAGCTGCTTGGCTTTCCAACAATTAATAATTATCGAGGATATGCTTTGGTCACGGTATTTTATTTCGATATCGTCTTCCATGAAACGTTCTAGACGATATGGGTGATTAATAAAACTGATGGAGGTTTCTTCCTAGAGAATGCACGATAATTATTTCTCTACGTGTTTGTACTTGTAGGAGACGTTAAGAAAAAATCACGCGGCCCATCCGTTTGCACGAGAGAAGAAAGATTTATTGTTGGCAAATGTGTTCGAAGGTTAATATCTATTGAAATATAAGTGATAACGAATATAAAATATTTTATGATTCGTTTGTTATCGGTGTACTTATTTTTTTAATTGCTACCGTAGTTTCTTATCTTGGTATATGAAGAAGGAACATTGTGATTGTCACGTAATTTAAGCCTGAAAATATTTCTTCGTTAATTTTTATTAATGAACTGCTAATAGATAATTGAGGAAGAAGATACTTGTTTTGAATGTTGAATCATTCATCGCTTAATAGCATCAAAGTATGTTAAATCGCTATATTAATATGTTAAATTATTAGAAAATTGTAAAAGATGATAAAAACGTATATCGGATATTCCAGTTTGTAGGTATATTTGTTGAGACGTAATTTAAAATCATTCAAATTCTTCAAAATAAGTCAAATTGTTCGTTTTTCATCATATTATATGTAGGATGCATAAGAAAAAATAAATGTAATGAAAATATACATTTTTATTCATAAAATTAAAGAATTATTCATGAAATTTCACTGAAATCTCTACAAACGAGAAACGAATTTCAGATCTAATACTCTATCTATCTCTCATTTGAATGAAACACATACGCATACAATACTTCTCGGTTTTAATGGTTTAAATAATTAAGACAAACGCTTATCTTACCTCCAAACTTTAATTAACTCTTTTTAAGACGTTTCTAGTATGTGATCTATTACCAAATATTTATCAAACTTATGCACCTGGTTGAGGATTAAACGTCCAGAAATTCTGTGTAATTAGCTCATGGTACCGGTTATTTTACCGCTATGCTTAGAATATTTGGTCTTAATTAATGATAGTCCATCTAGTTTATATGCAACGATGTTCCATCTTTATAGTAGATTTGGTCTTATTTAAAGGAAATTTCTCGTGAAAGGTTAATGTGGTAGGAAAGTCCAATTAAACGGCCTCCGTTTCTAGATTTGAATCTCGTACTTAATTGTACGTATATGTCATGAATCTTGTGTAGGTTCCTTATTAACTAGTAATTTTCAAAAGTTATAACAAAGTCCGGGTGTCAGGCAATTATAAATGTCAAAAAGATTACTTACAATGCTTTCTAACAAAAAGAAACATGTAATGACTTCCTTGTAAGGAAAGAAAATGAATAACTAAATATGCATATCTTCATTATCATAATACAGAATAATATTTAAAATAATACATTCATTTACCGAAGGAAAACTTTATAGGTATACTCGGAAATTTTGAATGGCAGCATTTTCAGAAATGAAATGAATTTTTTATTGTCTGATAAATAACATAGGACAATGGCGATCAAATTTCATTTCACTCAGTCAATTTCTATAGAATTGTACCAAGCAAGCTTATCGTATACTTTATTGTATCATTGATTAGCATCGATGATCGATACTATTTCCTCCGCAATGCCATTTTGCAACGCGTGTTAGAATATTTTCATGGCAATCAACTGTTAAGCATAAATTCAAGAGATTGACTTTCTATATTTTTTCATTATGCACATTGCGATATAAGGATGTTATTTGATATTATTATGAAACATTTAAACGATTGTCATTCGGATAAAACGTATCTCGAATATTACAGATATATTATTTTATAAAGCTTCTATAGCAACAAACAACATTTCTATTGTAGAACAGATATTGAAATCACAATTTTTTAACGCTTTCAGTTAATTTACGTATAAATATTAAACTTAATTATAATAAGAAACACTAGAATAGTCTATTTTTACGTTGCAATTAAGTTTTGGAAATTAATTTACCTATGAATCTAAAATGACAAACTTACATCATGGCATATAGCTAAGTAATTATATTTAGATATCAAACAATGTTATAATAATTCAAATATTCCTATTTATTGTTATTTTCTACTAAGCATATACATAGATACAAATGTCTAATATGTATATCGATGAAGTAACGACGTGGAAGCCTTCAGACACCCGGTTAATTAAAGGTACTTTTTCATTTACGTGACAGGTAAAAATGACATCTAGGTTGAACAATCACCTTCTCGTTGCAGCCGTTCCTTTTCGCGGAGGACACGGTGCATTATGTTTTCTTTTGATTAAGGATATTCCCATATAAGCTTTCAACGTGTTTCAGCGAATGAGGCGACAAAAGAATTTGAAGAAAAAGACGAGGACAGAGAAAATTCGTCCTAAATACGAGACCTCTTTTCAAAACAGTCGACTGAATAGTGAGAATGACAGCGGGCAACAATTTCTTTCGCATTTTGTACGCCAGCTGTTTCTTCTTACAATAATGAGAATATTTGACAGAAACGACGTATGTGCGTGTGCCTGCGTCGCGTGTGCATATGTAGCGTATCCTTTCCAAGATTTAACATAAAGATAATGTGGGACCGAGTGAAATTCTCTTGTAACTGTCGCTATTTCTTGATCGCCCGTTTGCTGATTTTATACGAATGCGCTCCGCAAAAGTTTGCGCTCTGCGCGTTTCTGCATTCGGTATGCTGGAAGTATATATTTCTTGGTTGCAACAACACGTCTTTTCAGATTACAGAGTATTGCATCACGAAGGAATGTTGAATTAAAAAGTGCTGTTTAACGTGAAGTTTGACAATGAGTTGATCGAGATTGAATTAAATTGCGTCTTTCTTTCTGAATCTGATGAAAACTAAGGTTCGTTCTTGCACGATTCTATTCTTAACACGTGTCGTATCTTCTCCCTTAATGCAATTAAGTAGTTTGGCAGAGGTGAAAATTATGGGATGGTAACGATTAATAGAAATCCTTAGATGGTTTCCCAAATTTATTTTATCCATGTCCTAAAAAGTTCGAAATTATACGAGTCTTTCTTCTATATTTCTACAACCAAGAAAACTGGTTCGCAAATCCTACGATCCATTTCTTACTACGATTTTAGCAACTGAGGCATTTTCTGATTGCGAAGATTAAAAGCCACATAATTATAGTTTACTAATACAATAGTCGGGCAGATATTGTTAACCAAAGATATAAAAATTGTATAGTTCATTTGTCAATCTATTTTTGGAATCATTAATCGTATGAATATTTATCTTTAATTGAAAAAAAAAATGTTGATTTTACTCGAAATTTATAGTAATGAAGATATGTGACGTACAGTGTCATAATATTTCATTCAAGCACGATACCATGCAAAATTATGCACATATAATCGTATGACGATATAATTTATGTCGTAAATCAAACCATATGCAAGAGAAGTTTTGACAGAGGTGAAAATCATGGGATGGTAAAAGTTAATAGAGATCTTTAGGTGGTTTCCTAAACTTTATCCATGTCCTAGAAAGTTCAAAGTTATAGGAGTCATTCGTATATATTTCCACAATCAAGAAAACCGGTTCGCAAATTCTACGGTCCACTTCTTACTAGAAGCAAGAATCTGATTTGCGCAGTTGAATCTGATTTACGAATAGTTTCATGATAGATCAATCGCTATATTAGAAATAGAGACATTCCTATCCTTCAGAGACTTAATTGCAATCGTTTTCATTTGTAAACGAAGAAAGTGAAAGCATTCAAGCGAACGTTAAATTGATCGAAATGATTTGTTTCAAAGTATAATAAGCAAAAGAACAGGTGAAGCCTTTTCTTATCTTTTCGACAATAATTTTTTTCGAATTTCGTTACTTGGGCAGAGTAAAATTCGATATTCCAATTGTTTGAAACTGCTACAAAGGAACAAAGTCGTTCGTAAGTATTATAGAGATAATTATTAAATAAAAGTTATCAAAATTATCAATTAATGAAATACGAAGTTATTAAACTTCGTTTCATAATATATCGCACAATTCCATCACGTAACTTCGAATTTTCTTATGACGAGTGAGGAAGAAACGATTCTAAAATCGAATTGGGCAAACTTCCAAGTAAATTATTATATGAACGACAGCCACTCGTTTTCATGCCCGAAAAGGAAGTCGGAAAAGGAAAGGACTTTGAACGGATAAGTTACGTTCGTGGTGTTCGATTGAATAGCGTAGGGAAGGTTCACGTAGCATAGGTTGGGAAACGCTGTTCTAGTCGGCCGATGTGGATCGCTGGATCGCCGTTTCACTCTCGCGTTCCCATTTACCGAGCAACCGATTGAGCCCTGTTGTCAGCGTCAATGCGTTGCCAGCATAAACGAGAATTACCTGTCAATCCAGCACTGATCTATATCTAATACCAACCGAATAATTATTACGATAAACGCTGATACGTATGACGCTTAACGGTAGATATTTTCCCAATCTATCGCAAAAATAACAATTGCTAGAATCTGATAAATCACAATTAGTCGCAAGTTAAGTCATTCATGAAATATTAACCCTTTGAAGTTGGATATCGCGGTATTCAAAATTTGTTTTCACACTGTAAATATCTATCGTTTCGAGTAGTCGGTACCACCAGAAAAATCTGCCAACCGCAAAGAGTTAAACATTTCCTTTCAATATCTAATCTAAACCGTTCCGTACATTATACTGTGTCTGTTTATAGGTATATACACGTGTGTAGATATATATGTATATACTTAGAGCACGCATAGTCACTTACTGTAGACAAAATGAAAGGTGGCTTTAATTGTCGCCGCGGCTACCGAGGACAATGTTCGTCTACGATATCGTCTGCCCCTGTTGCGAAAATTTTCGTGTGGCTTCTGAATACCGGGCTGAAAACGCGTGTGTACAAAAACGATGGAAAGGAAGGGTTGTGGGGGGCAGCCTCTATCGAAACAGCCTGATCGCGATTGTGAATATTCTTCGAGGAAGGGGGTTCTTCCTTCCTCCGTTGGGAAAGAAAAAGAGAGTTGGAACGAGCTGACTAGAAACAGACAGCAAGAGAGTGAGAAAGAAAGGGAGGAGGGAGAGAATGACAGGAGGCACTCGTTCACTACGGTCAGTGCTTTCTGAACTGTTGTCAGTGACAGTTCCTCGATCATGTGGCGGTGGATCCTCGATCACTGATTCTCGTATCGATTACGTTTTTCCTTTTTCTATCATTCGCTTCCGTTCACGGACTGAGTTTCGCCGTATTTCACGCACGCTCTTCTCGTGTATAGTTTCGTTCGACCGCGCCTTGTCTTGTTTTTACTCATCCCCTTCTTCGTGTCCCGTCGATATTGGTGCTACTTTCCACGTTCGGAGCGTCACGCGTGGCTGGAAAAACTGGACGAATCATGGTAAGTGGAAACGTGCGAGCTCCGAATCTGTTTGTTATCGTGTTCATTTGGGAACGAGAATAGAGAAAAAGGAGAAAGAGAGTTTAGTAGAATTGGTAAATTGGTATCGCTGATACCAACGTTGTATAACATGACAATTTTTCAAGAATGTTTTATTCTGTTACTTACTTTGTCAAGAAAAATTAGCCAGTCGAGATCCGATCAATTTTTGTAAGTTTATTTGCATTCACCAAAGTAACAAAATCGTGATTAATCGTCAGGTCTACCGCAGAAAATTTGTGGAAGGTTTGACAGAATTATTTTGGTAAATTATATAATGCTATTGATATTAATTTTGTGCAGTATGGTAAATTTTAACGAAGGTTTTATTTTATCCTGTCAGACTTTAACGTGTAAGTTTCTAAAGCAATTTTTGTAAATTGATTCACGTTTGTCAAAACCAAAAGATTCGGTTGAATTTCAAGTTCTTCTTACTTTATCTTGTTAGAACAAGGATCGACTTTTTAATCAAGTTTTTATAAATTTATTCACATTTATCAGTAATAAAAGAATCGTGATTGGCTATTAGGCTTATGGTGTCTGGCAGGCGATTTCTGAAAATATTGATCATGTTTTTGCAGAATCTTTTCCTCCATCCTTTTCCTCTGATCGAATCGGCTCCGTTTTCAAACTCGTTTTATTTTTCATTCGAACGATATTACATCATGCGCGGATTCATGCAAGACCACCGTGGAACCGGTCTGAAAAGAGATCGATTCGGAAAGGATTAAAACAGACATCGGGATCTCGACGCAGTTGTGTTATTCTTTTTTCTTTCTCTTCTTCTTCTTCTTCTTGCATCAATGACCGGACCAAACTATGGCAGAATGATTTTTTCGACATTTAATCTAGTGGTCTCTGAAGATTTCTAGCAACTGTTTGATATCATGATACATATGGATCGTTTGAAAGTACGCGCAACTCTCATATTCAAGCACAGAGGATAACTATTAATGGTTCTATTTATTCTATTTAAATAATAGGATAATTTAATATCGATTATATGTGTGTAATTGCGCGTCGTGTGATTTTGATTATATATGCGTACAGTATGAAAAATAGTAAAAGAGTTTGCCGGTCGTAAATTCTGACAAACTTTGTTTTTACCAAGTTTTATATTAGGCGAAGTTTCAGTTTATTAATTAGAAGTAAAAGAGCAAAATTAATGACTATATGGTTGTATAATAGCGCAATATTAAATTACGATAATACAGTGATAAAATAGAAGGCGAAAAATGTATAAAATACAGATGCATAAATATATAACCTTCTGGCTATATATAGTATTCTATGTCCGGAATAAAGCAATCTATAAAATATTTAATCACACTTAATTACATTCAATTAAAATATTTAGGTTGCTATAAAACAAAAGTTACATGGAATCCTGTTCAATTTTTTATTCGCATATTAAGGAGAATTTCCCTTATCTGATTAATATTTCGGAAATTACCATTTAAACGACGTCATAAAAATACCACGAAACTTATAGCCGATTTCGACTAGGCGAATAATCCAGTCAAAAGGACAATTTAATTATTCCGGAATAATCGCCAAGGTTTTGCAGAGCAGTTCGCGTGGATTGTTTTGCACCAAGGTTAATGAAGCTGGCAGAAATGTGAATGAAGGAGGAAAGTTCACCGATATCTGGATGTATCTCGTAAATCGGCGAAACAGTGACAGTTGTCTGCCTACGCGATTCCCGTGGACCTTCGTCGTAACAAGTATCAAGAACTCGTTTTTGTCCTTCCGGGTTACTCGAGCCCTCTCACTTTCGTCGAGCGACGACCTCGTGTGTCGATTCTGCACTTTGATAATCGAACAAATTCGAAGCGAGATGGAAAGGAACGGGACCGCGTAACTGACTATCGCGATTCGAGAAAGGTGGGCGTTAAAAAGTACGGCACACGATCGAGAAGACAGGTAGAAATAGAGATTTGTGTCACGAAGAGGTGTTCTTAATGGTTAACAAAATGGTTTTTTCAAAATTATCATGTTACAAAGATAACCGTGTAGGTATAACGATTATATTTGTCGATAGATAAAACGTATGTATACATCTAAATAGACAGTTCCAGTCTGCGATTCCGTATTATGATTTTAATTATGAAAATCAAACTTGGATAAAGATGTTAGTGTAACAAATGAATGTTTCTTTTTGACCTTGCAGACTATTGTACATATACTGTATCGAATATGGTTGAATTTGTCTTCACGTTCACTTTCATACGATATAAAGAGATATTTATAATTCCAAGTAATTAATTTTATTAATATTAATGTTACGATAATTCTGCGTAAAATGTTCGTTGACAGGTATCGTTAAAGGAATTTAATACGTATTATTTTCATGAAATATTGTCTACCTTCAGAATTTTCATTGTATTGGATTAACCAGAAAATACTTATAGATTTTTAAGCAAATAAGGAAGTCATATACTTTAATACACCTGATTGTCTATTTAATAAGTAACATGCCATCTTTTTTTACAATTTCTCTGTTAAATCTCATACAGTCGTTGATCTTTGACTTCGATATCTTCGTAGCATTTTAGATAGTTCTTGATTTTTAAGACTGAAATACCTGTTTCTAAATTTAGCAAATCGCTACGATATGGTGCTACGTCTTGTGAATATTTACAATTTAATTCTTTAATATCTTTCCTGAATTATAAAATTCATATGCACTCAACAGCTTGTTTTCTGCTCGTAATGTATTTCTAAAATCACAAGTGTTTATCCCACAAAATATGCAAAAACTTTCCGTTCAATCCAATACTCATAATATATTCACAAAAGAAAGTTTATAAATTAAACGATAATCAAAGAAGACACCTGTTGTGTTTTTGTCCATCCCACTGTGTTGATTTCACCTTCGACTCACTATTTCAAACTGTTTCTCTTTCATTGACATTTACCTAGCACGGATCATAAACTTCATTTTCTTGTATAGGAGGCGAGAACCTTTTGCAATCACGAAGAAGATGGCTCGTGAACACCTGTAACGACGATCGTGCGCGGTTTAATTCGACGTTAAAACGTGCGGACTTAGACGCGATATTAATCACCGGACTATGGTGAAAACGTCGATCGGCTGAGTGAACTCTCGATCTTGATTTACGAAGTCTACGAAACGGAGAGAAGGAAACTGACACGGTATCCTCCTTCGAAAGAATTGAATTGCCAACGTTTCGTTTCTCTCTCGTTCGTGTTCTTGTCTTTTTTTCTTTCCCTTTTTTTTTTTTTTTTTTTTGCTATAACGTTTGCTAGCCCGTTTTCACACGAATGCTTCGTTGCATTGCGAAGCAATGCAAATTCGGCTTGTTCATAATGCTTAGCTAACGAGTCCCTTCATTTACCAACGATGTAACGGGTATGTAAATAAGAAAATTGCCGCCTTTCCATTGCATTAACGCTACATTAGAATCCCCTAGGCGTAATCATTTTGATCACTTTTCTTCCTCGTTCTTTTAATGTTTCCAGTGATGGAATTTTTTTGCTTGATGTTATTTTATACCTGTGTTAACATATCATACGCATGATGTTTTGAAGTTATATCTGTTCTTCATGATTTACGAGATGATTGATGTACAAGATTTTGTTCCAAAAGAAATTCATATTGAATATTCACCTGGTATGCGTGTATCTATGTTTCCATCTAAAGGACCCCACTGTAGATCAACATTTCTGTTTAGTTTATTACGTTGAATGTTGAATGTTGGAGACCGTGCAACAAGACAGGGTATTCACGCATGATAAATATTATTATTTTGCAAATCGTTCAAAACATTTCCATTCTGCGGAATATATTATATATATATTTGTTTTTTGTATAGGCGAAAAATTTGACGCAAACAACCCACACAAAGAGCGTTCGTAGTCATCCTCGGATGCAACGTATTGCGCTGAATTATTAATGGTCGTCCCTGGCAATCGCTAATCGTGACTAGTCGCGTAACGGTAAAGAAAAAGAGAAATGTTCTTTCTACATCCAATGACATCGATTGGTGAAACCTGCGACAACCTGGTTCGCGACAGGTCAGCACGTTCAGGAATTTTGGCCTCTCCGAATTCACCATTTGCAGATTTCCGCTGGTTAATTAAGTAGCAACGTTTTCATTATAACATTTAAAATTAAACATAGATAGCTGTCCTAAAAAATTTCAGTTGATCAGTAGAAAGTTCATAATTATTGAAATATGTATGTAAGAAGCAAATTAATTACCAATTCTAATATTTTTGAGTAAAATTTAATCGGTTGTAGAATTTTGTTAAATTGGGTGCAGTTTCAAGATTATTTTCAATTTTATTTCTTTTATTACGCTATGTAATTTTGTTATCTAATTAGATATTTAACTGGAGCAATTTCTAATCGCGTTACATAATGTAATTTTATGTAATCGCTTCACTTTATAATTTCTTAAATATCACACACGAATAAAATCTTGAAATATTGATCAACCTTAGCTACAGCTTATAATCATTCAAATAATGTTGTCTACGTATGACGAAACGTAAGAATCATACCCTGAATATAAAATACATTCGTTGATTGACAAATAATTTATGACAAATAATCTTTGGAATATACATTAAATAGACTTTATTTTTTACTCTGTTCGGTACTGGAGTATCACATAATAGACCAAAATTACGAATTCTTGAAATATGTGTACTTATAGTATCACTAAATTTAAATGATTGTATTGTATATTATGATCATAAAATAAATAGTGGGCGTATCAGACATCTTATATTGAAAAGGTATAAAGGAACATTTTGAACAAGGAATTAAGAATTATTAAACGCGGATTAACTGATTATAGCCAGTAGTCTATGTACATTATTTTACTTACACGTTAATTGATTTATTTTTCTCGGCTGTAATTGCTTAATAAATTCGTCCATTTATACATGAAGTGGTTCAAAGATATAGATACATAATTTTTAAAGACGTACAACATCATTTAAAATCAACAAGATAATCTACCGATTATCTTCGATTTTTGTGTATATATGAATTATTAAATCCCAAATATTGGCAATTTAGTTAATCCTAGTTAATATATTAACGTTTACGAATGTCAATTCTACGAAGATCTTAATATTCGGAAAAAAAAAGATAATTCACGGAGATTAATGATGATGAAATGATGAAGGTAGCCAAAAGAAATTCATAATTCATGATTCTTAAGATTGTCTCGCAGATTGTATTTACAATTCAAATGCCAAAATTAAATGGTGTATTTCTGGGTGAAAGAACAATACTAATTTGATGTATAATTCCTGAATCTGTTTTTTATTTAATTAACAGTTTTATGATTTGCAAGACGGTGTAACGTAAGACATAAACGGAGTTTACCTGTACGTGCGTACACGGTGCTAAGGAAACCGAAGGCCGATTTTTATCGGTCTGCGGTTGATCAGGCATTCGAGAAGAATCGCACAAGTCTAAAAAATAGTCGATTATGCAATCCACGTAAGATATACTACATTCTTTATAAATTTCACGTTAGCCATGCTTTTGGCAAGCGATCGTTCAAATAATTCTTGATACATAGCTGCAACAAGCGTTCACAATTTTTACAGTTAATTTACGCAAATTGGTGTTGAAAATACCTGTGTTCAACATGCTATTTAACAAAGATTAATAAAGATAAAATAACGAAAGCGGTCAAAGAATGTGCATGATTTATTAATCGCGAGACTGCATTGAAGCTTGAATTGGTGATTCAAACGTTGTGAGTCATCCCCATAAAGAAAGATTTGTAGCTATAAGAAGCTTAATATGTGATTTGTAGTTGTAAGAAGCGTAATATATGTGGTTGGGCCGTGTCTCTATTTGTGTTCCCTTTGACACATAAGAAATTTGGATCTCTTTAAAATTTATGATGATTGCAAATGAATAATAAATTATTGCGCGATACAGGGTTAGTAATAGATAAAGAAACTCTACGACATATTGCAACCTGAACATTGTTTATCAATTTTCCAAAAGATTTACCCTAATATAACCCATATACATTTAATTGTAAGTTTTCTAAGAAGAAATGAATCCAATAATTACATCTACAAATAACAAATAATGATAATAAATACGCACAACAAATAAGAAAAGTTGTCACAAAATTTGCTCAATAAATTCGTAAAATACTTCCAAAAAGTAAATGACAGTCTCGACTATACTTCAATTTTTTTCAATAACTTCAATTTTTCAACAAAATCATACGGAACGTTTCGTCTTTTTCGAAAATCGTTCTCAAATTTTTAAGTTTATATCGATATTCAGCAAGACCTGAATATCTAGTTGCATCTTTCCAATTGACGAGTGTTATCCTATTTCCGTTATCCTACGCACATGCCTCAAGTTCTTGAGCCTTTACATTGGATCGACAAGAAAGAACGCGTTCATCTAGCGATTCGTTCGTACGCGGAAAAATGCTTGCAGAAGTGACCAGGAAAAAATTCGGTAGAAAGCAGTTGGAATCCGGTGGAATTTCTATCGAAGCACGCGAGACCATCTCGTCCTCGCCGTGTTTGTTCCTTTACCAGCGCGATAAACACGCATGCACGGTGCAATGCACGCGCACGTTTGCTCGGTTGACGTTTTCTAAAAAGTAAACGCTACATCTCTTAGGATTTCGAGCGTAGTTTCTATTCCTGGTAAAAATCAGCCGGCCGTGAAAACTAGAATCGTTTGGTCTACCTTGTGTGGCTAAAAATTCATTCTTCAAATTTCCACTCGTGCAATTTTGAAAATATTCTTTTTTATCATAATACGATATCATTTTCACATCATTTTTGCGAAAAATTAATGATATTAGAACGATGGAATAGATATGGATAAATCGATTTGAATTCATTCTATAATTGTTGATCTAATTGCGTATATGATTCCTAAATTCGCTCATCTTTTTATGGAAATAGATCTCTGTGACTAAAACAATCGAATGGAATGGGATTATGTCAATGATATGTAACGAATAATCAAAGCAAGCATCAAAGATGCCGGCGTGTACGTTAGAAGGGTTTGATACGTGGAACAGATTTTCTGGGAATATTTTACAATCTACTATTGTATTAACTCTATTTGCAAATCTGATCTTACTGCTGTAAAAAAGTCATAGAATTGCTTTAATGAGCTATTTATAACTGACTGAACATTTAGATAAATCATTCATAAATTCTAGAGTATATTGTGTTACGTCTAAATTTTAGTCACGTACAGATTGATTTCTACAGGCATAAAATTTTAAAAAATTTGTAATTTATCATTCGTGGCTTGTTACTTTTAACTTATATGTCATACGTATCAAACAGTAAATTGCTAAAATATTTAAATTCTAATTAATGTGTTTACGGATATGAAATATATATAAATGAACAGTAGGAATAAAATATCGTAGACATAGCTCGATATAAAATTTCGCGATTCTTTACTTTGAAAGTTTTCTCCAGAATTGATCACAATTGATTACACTTATGAATCCGTTCTAAATTAATTCTTAATTACGATCTATAAATTCATAAATGTTTATTTGGACCACACTAATCTTAAATCAAACAATTTTTCTATCCTCTAAGACTAATTAATTTTAATTTATTTCAAGGTCATTTTTAATTTCGATTAAATTCTAATCTACTTAATTTGATAAACCTCGTCTAAACATTTTATAATGGAAATTTTTAATTTTGTAGTTTGATTATTTCTTTTTTAGATATTTGTTACAAATAATGTTTTCTGTCTTAAGCTTCAAATAATTAGCTACATATGTATGGGCGATATATTTGAAGCAACTGACCAAACAATAGCAACATTTTCTACCAACACAGATTTGCGAATGCATTCTCTACGAGTCGCAGACATTGAAAGTTGCATACTTTGGTGAAAGGAATGTAGCATGGTATCTGAGCCACACAGTAGTGCGTAAAGTGGCATGCCTAAAAGCGCTAACTATTTTTCACCATTCACTGTAAATGCTTGTACATTGAGTTTCAAATTAACAAGTTTGTTAATATTGGATGAAGTCGAAAAACGTGCCTACAAAAATATAATCGTAATTAGTCGAGTGTATTTTCATCTTTATTTTAACAAAATTATATTTCTTCTAACAGAGAAAAATTTCAATTAATCCAAACAGATCAAATGCAGTGCGAGTATCGTTTGACGGATACTAACAAAATATGAAAATATTAAATACCATGAATAAAATATCGATCAGGTAAAATATATAAAATTGCAAGTTTATAATCTACATCAAATAGTATAACTTCATTAAAAATAGAAGATACTCCGGGAATTTTGAGCGGACATGTACGCGTAAAAAAAGTAGATCTTCGCAGAGGAATGAAACCAACAGTTCTCAAAAATCTGTCACTGTCATGACAGCAAAAATAGAAGACATCTTCAGATTCTTGTAACAAAAGTTTACGGTATAAAAAAGGGGGAAATTCCTGCGTGAGAACCAAAGCAACAGTTGGCCGAAAGTCTCCATCGCCATAAAAGTAAGACATCGGTATTGCATGGTATGTCATGATGTAGATAAAAGGAAGAAAGGAAATGGAAGAAATTCGATAGATTTCCCGTAGCGGCAGGAAACTGCTGAAAGTTTCATAAGCGGTGGCCGAGCGGGGCCCTCCGGCGGAAGTCGAGTGAAAACGGTCCGCAAACGTGCGTGGCTTGAAAACGATACGAATCGATAAGTGGTGGTACGTTGCTCCGGTCAGAAGAAATACTCGCGCGATCACAACGAATGAACCAGCCTGAACGGAGCTCGGATCTGAAGTTTTTGCTCCTAGCAAGCCGGCAAAGTTTTCAGGTTAAAATACGCTCGCTTCAACCTGACAACAGGTCCGGTAACTTGCACCTTATGTAAGTTTCACCGGTGACTTGGTGTGCATTGTATTTACGTATATGCCTGTATGCATGTATTTATATGTGAATTTACCTTTCGCGGGATTATCGCGCTATTATACACGGTCACTATATCTGGAAATAGTAAATGCTAGAAACGATACGACGGATCTGTTATTAATTGCAATGTCGAAGGTTCGAGACGAGCCGCAGACAGGATTCGACAGCAGCAAGAAGAAAAATTTGCGAATCGAAGTTTCGTCTGAAATTAATTCTATAACTTCTAGCTTAATAACGTGTTTGGATCATGTGCGTTAGGAATGCTGGTTAGTTTATTAAAACGTATTTTTTATAGAATAGAGCAACGTATCGGTTTACGATTACGTTAGATATCGAGAAAACATCTCCAACTCTTTCACTACGAAGCGTCCCCATTTTCTTTCGTTACGCATCGCTTCAAACGACTCTTTCAACACAAGTTAGGTCTGCGCGTAGCTGCAAAACTAAATTATTATTAATTTGATTGTCGCGTATGACGCAAGAGGCAAACGTTTTCCTAAGTTTGTCAAATTTCCTATTTTCCTATTGATAATGAACTTGTGCTATGTCCCTATTATTCCAAAAGAATTGTTATACATTGACCGAAAGCGATGACTTATTTTACTTATATTTTTCTACACATTAACACTATTATCTCACTGCTTGGTCGCTTCATAATGGGTCAATGAAGTCACACAGATTCATACAGTAGAATTCTATTTATTCGAACGAAATTTTAGTTGATAACCGATGAACTGAACTGTTGCTAGCAGAATTCGCTTATCCGGACGTTTGGGTTCTTATTACGCGAAGGAAAAATAGTAGACGATGATGAAAATTGGTGAGCTCCTATTCTATAAATTCTAATCGACTCAACTAATGTGTCTCCCGACCAGATAAGTAGAATTCTACTGTACAGTCGAACAATTTGACTCGAGGATGAACTTGAAGCGAAGTTAGCGAACTGAACCGCCTCGAGCTCAAGCAACTCGGATAATCTCAACAGAGATTGAACTTTCGCGTGTACAAATTGGTCGGCACAGGGGGTCTGGAAATGAAGAATCGAGAAATACGCGCGTGATTTCGCGTTTCTTGCGCGTACTTTTTCTTCGTAAGTGCTCGTATTGAAGCGAGGCCACGAAAGTCGGTCATTGCCTTCTTTATCGTTATATACGTAAGAAAGGCAGGCCACGAGGCGCATGGAGATTGAACTTCTTTTTTCGAAAACCGTGTTTGTCGAACGTCGGAAGGCGAGCCACGATGAATTATGCGGGAACCGTATGAAATGGAACGAGGTGGGATGGTACGCCACGAAATAGGAACGAAGGAAACATTGAAACGAACTGTAGGACACTCGTTGGACCACCTGTTTTAAAATACTTCATTTTTCCTTTGTCACATTACGCTAGGTGATTCGCAGATATTACAAATTAGAATGGCTAGAGAAAGTATCGACTAATCAAGACTAAGTACAGTAAACTTCGTATCATTCTGTGGTATTGCATCGTATTATACGAAACGCGAGTTTTCGAAAAATTAAGTTGAAAACAATGGAAGTTGTTACTATCGGAGTTTCAAAAAATTGGAATAGAAAATTTCCTAAGGAAACTTTATAAAAATAGATAGTGAATTATAAAAAAGTACGTGAAGATTCGTCACTGATTGACCGCCAAAAGGTAATTGTTTATTTTCATCTAGTAATACGAAAACCGACGACCGCGTTACTTACAGGCTGATTCATTATTTTCGTACGAGTATAAAAAATTTGACGCTATAAAAATGAAGCGTAGAGCTTAATAGAAAAATGGCTCCTTGGAAAGTACGGGTCACAGGAAACCTGTTATATTCAAATATTTCCATACATTACGCTATGTGATTTGTATTACATGTTATTCTGTTTGTTAGAATACGTCAGGTGAAACAATAGAAACAGTTACGTAACTGACATAATTGTATAAGTTGTTTTATAACTGGAACGTAATTAGGAAGTTTGGACGTTAAAGCGTGTCTTAAGGCAGTCAATGTCAAATCTGTCGGAGTTCCTTCATATTTCGCAATTATGAAACTCGTGTGATATGATATAATTAGTGTATAGCGTTCAGAATATTATATCACGTATGAAGTAATTTAATATCAAGTTAAAACGACAGTCCAAAACTTTACGTCTCTCGATGTCCTTCGACTCAAAGATCACACGCGGTCTACCTAGGCTTCGCTTTCTTGCAAAAGCAAAAATTAATCGTGTCTTCTCTCGTCAATCGAGGAAAGTGAAAGCGAATAAAAGAACGCATACACAGGCGATTAAAAGAGTTCATTGCTTTCAGCAAAAATAAAAATGAATATTCGTCTTTTGTCGGATGTACATTCGTAAATAAATACATTATTGCTCAAAAGTTTGAGATCGTTTGTTACGTTTGATCGTTTGAGAAGAGAACTTGAATATTTTGATGTGAAGAAAAATGTATATGTAGAGATTGTATACGGGTTTTCGTTTCTCTTGATATCTTTGTCATTTTCTGTCAAATTGTGCCAAGACAAAGTTCGTTGGTTCGGAACAAGCAACATTGTGATTCACGATTTGTTTTACTTTAATACGAGTTTCCCGAATTTTCAAACTCGTTGTGGATATTTAGGTTGAGACTGTACAATTTTTCATTTAAATAGTAAATAATAAATTAGTAAATTCTAAGCACAATTATTTCATCTAATTGGAATTTATTTAGAGGGAGGATATATAGGCTTGTATTAAAGCAAGATAATATTTAAATAAAGTGAATATTTATTTAAATAGGTTTAAATTTTATAGTGAGTTTTACATTTAAATTTAGACCCATTTCAATAGCTATTTGTTTCCTTTGAATATTGTTTTGCATTGGTAATAATTTCATAAAAATATAAATCTCTGTAGAATCCAGGCTAATTACAATTAATAACAAACTTGCAATATTGCAATGTACACTGTTTGTAATTATTTTATCTAATTGGAATTTATTTAGATGGAGGATACATTAGCTTGTATTAAAGCAAAATAATATTTAAATAAAATGGATATCTATTTAAATGGGTTTAAATTTTATAGTGAGTTTTATATTTAAATTTAAGCCCACTTAAATAGCTATTTGTTTCCTTTGAATATTATTTTGCATTGGTAATAATTTCATAAAAATATAAATCCCTGTAGAATCCAGGCTAATTATTATTAATACCAAACTTGCAATGTTGAAATGTACACTGCTTGTAATTATTTCATCTAATTGGAATTTATTTAGATGGAGGATACATTAGATTGTATTAAAGCAAAATATTTAAATAAAATGGATATCTATTTAAATGGGTTTAAATTTTATAGTGAGTTTTATATTTAAATTTAAGCCCACTTAAATAGCTATTTGTTTCCTTTGAATATTATTTTGCATTGGTAATAATTTCATAAAAATATAAGTCTCTGTAGAATCCACAGGTTAATTACAATTAATATCAAACTTGCAATATTGCAATGTACACTGTTTGTAATTATTTTATCTAATTGGAATTTATTTAGATGGAGGATACATTAGCTTGTATTAAAGCAAAATAATATTTAAATAAAATGGATATCTATTTAAATGGGTTTAAATTTTATAGTGAGTTTTATATTTAAATTTAAGCCCACTTAAATAGCTATTTGTTTCCTTTGAATATTATTTTGCATTGGTAATAATTTCATAAAAATATAAATCTCTGTAGAATCCACAGGTTAATTACAATTAATACCAGACTTGCAATATTGCAATGTACACTGTTTGTAATTATTTCATCTAATTGGAATTTATTTAGATGGAGGATACATTAGATTGTATTAAAGCAAAATATTTAAATAAAATGGATATCTATTTAAATGGGTTTAAATTTTATAGTGAGTTTTATATTTAAATTTAAGCCCACTTAAATAGCTATTTGTTTCCTTTGAATATTATTTTGCATTGGTAATAATTTCATAAAAATATAAGTCTCTGTAGAATCCACAGGTTAATTACAATTAATACCAGACTTGCAATATTGCAATATACACTGTTTGTAATTATTTCATCTAATTGAAATTTATTTAGATGGAGAATATATTAGCTTGTATTAAAGCAAAATAATATTTAAATAAAATGGATATTTATTTAAATGGATTTAAATATTATAGTGAGTTTTACATTTAAATTTAAGCCCACTTAAATAGCTATTTGTTTCCTTTGAATATTATTTTGCATTGGTAATAATTTCATAAAAATATAAATCTGTAGAATCCAGGCTAATTACAATTAATACCAAATTCTTAAGTTGCAATGTACACTGTTTGTAATTATTTTATCTAATTGGAATTTATTTATGGAGGATACATTAGCTTGTATTAGGTTGGCAACTAAGTGATTGCGGATTTTGTCATTAGGTGGTATTGCAAAATCCGCAATCACTTAGTTGCCAACCTAATATTAAAGCAAGATAATATTCAAGTAAAATGGATATCTATTTAAATAGCTTAAAATTTTATAGTGAGTTTTACATTTAACCCATTTAAATAGGTATTTGTTTTGCTTGAATATTATTTTGCATTGGTAATAATTTCATAAGAATATAAATCTCTGTAGAATCCACAGGCTAATTACAATCCATGACAAACTCTTAAATTGCAATGTACACACGTCGTAATTATTTCATCTAATTGTAATTTATTTAGAAGGAGAATATATTAGCTTGTATTAGGTTGATAACTAAGTGATTGCGGATTTTGACATTAGGTGGTATTGCATAATCCACAATCACTTAGTTGCCAACCTAATACAAGCTAATGTATCTTCCATCTAAATAAATTCCAATGCAATACCACCTAATGACAAAATCTGCCATCACTTAGTTGCCAACTTAATATTAATGCAAGATAATATTTAAGTAAAATGAATATCTACTTAAATAGCTTAAAATTTTATAGTGAGTTATACATTTAAATTGAAATAGGTATTTATTTTGCTCGAATATTATTTTGCATTGGTAATAATTTCATAAAAATATAAATCTCTGTAAAATCCACAGACTAATTATAATCGATGGCAAACTCTTAAGTTGCAATGTACATGCTTCGAAATCAAATAGCAAGAGGGGTACACGCTTGAAGAAAGGAATTCGACTTGTTCCTAGTGTTACGATTAATTGAGAATCAGGAAATGGAGTCAACTGAAGGAAGGAATGGTAATAGTAAGGAAAAGATAGGAAAGTAGCAGGGGAAAGAACGAAATGACAGAAAGGAAGCAAATAGATGAAATATATGGGACAGATGCCTGTTCCTACATTTTACATAAATCAACGTGAGAGAATTTCTTCTCGGTTGAGAACGTTGAACGAGCCAAAGGCGTCGAACATGATCTACAACGAGCCGAAGAATAATAGAAGGCTCGCTGGTTGCTTTCACCTGATTCCAGGTTAAGCGTTAATTGTACCGGTTAATAAAATTCGCAGGCCTGTTTTAAAAGTCCCATGTAAAAATCGTCGATCGTGCTCGAAATTCAAATTTCGGTGAAAGTAGGAAGACACCGGAAGAAGGTTGTTAATTGGCCGGCGGCAGAATTCACGAATTATTTACCAATGACAATATTGTTACTAGATTCAGTGAATTTTTATGCAATTCTGAGAAATATAAAAATACAAGGCTGATAAATATGGATTTCTATGCAAGCACATATTTTGAAAAATGTAATTAGAAAGATAGAATCTTGGGGAAAAATTGTTTTACCTATCAAAAATTATGGAAAGCATAGTGTACTTTGAATGTTTCATATACCACTGTCGTATTATGCGCATTTTATGAACTTTCTCATCTTCGTATTTATCTTTCATGCATAAAACTCCATAATCTATATAATTTATTCGATGGGCTCTAGAGGGGGACATATGTCTGTTCTCGTCGCACAGTAGTCCGTTCTTTGTCTACGACCACAGTTGCCATCTATCGGAAATGGTTCAAACTATGAAAAAGTAACAGGATCATAGAATGTGCGAGGAGGTAACTCAGCCCCTGTTAGACAAGGAGCGTGCTATTGTGCGACAAGGACAGACATATGTCTCTTTCTAATTCATTGAATTTTCATTAATTGCTCCGTTTCTGGGACAAATTCCTGCACTTTTGGAATCGTAGAATATAGAGGGGATCCCTGACAACATTCTCGCACCGCTTTCGAGCGTAATTTGTGCCTGATTATTCGGTTTTTAATAATTATCCACGGCGTACCCTCGTCGCCCAGTGGTGACACCGTGAATTTTCGCATAATTCTCGCCACGCGTAATTAATTTACGAACTTTTATGCATAAAGAACTTAGCGTATGATTTAAGGAAGCTTCTAAAATTCCTTAGAGAGCAAGTTAATGCCGCAAAAGGTTGATATTTATGGAAAATCGCAGATTTTTACCGCGGTAGCCGCGACACTTGCTACGATAATTGTTGATAGCTAATTAATTAAAGGAAAATTCCGGTCGAAATTGGTGTGTGAATCTTGTCAGAGGTTCTAACTTTATCGTACGATCCTGAATGTTCATGAATTTTACCAGGGGAAGGCGTAATTAACGAATAATCGTGAAATTAGAAGAAGAAGTATGTCTGTCCTTGTCGCACAATATAGCTTTCCTTGTCTGTGACGTCACGTATGTCCCTCCTTGTCCCACAGTAGTGCGCTCCTTGTCTAACAGGAGTTGAGATACCTCCTTGCTCATTCTATGATCCTGTTACTTTTTTGCAGTTCCAGCCAAATTCAATAGATGGCAGCATCGATCGTAGACAAGGAGCGCAATACCGTGCGACAAGAACAGATATAGAAATTTATTGCACCTTTTCACCGCTACGTGGCGCTAGTGTTTCGTGATCCTCAAATGGCGCAAATTTTGATTTCGAAAAGAAGTCAATTAGAAGATTAATTTACGATCTTTTGCTGTTGCATCTCCCTAGCTAAACCCTCAGCTTTCTTTCTTACACTGTTCGAATCTCGAATTGCGTCTATAAAAGTTTACAAGCATTTCGCAAATTAACATTTCCCAGTTTAATAAAGTATAACAATTAATTTACCACGTTGATAGACGAGATACAGAAATCGTTATATAAATTGTTGAACGAGCCGTATGCACACGAAATGATGATTCATTTGTAACATGTTGCAAGATCAAGTTGCCGTATGTATGCCGGTCGCATTAATTACGGAGAACATCGACCTTCGTGGTGTTAAAAGCTTTCACGAATAGGCGACCTTATTATACAATGTCACACGCCATGAGGCGTCTTCGAAAATTTCCACGATAAATCAGTAAACTATGAATATTTATGTAAATCTGTATCTTTCTGAATGGAATTAAAAAATGGAATTAATTTACCTGAAAACTATGCTTCATCTGGATAAATTTTTATTGGATAACTGGGATCTGTTGAATAAAAATACCATAGTAATACAGCAATAAACATGCTTCGCCTGAATAAATGTTAATTGGACGAAATAATGTTGTTAAGCACAGATATATTCGAATAAAGTACAATGTAGAGTACAACAGGTGCTATCAACAAATTGTCAAAGTTAGCAAACCAACAGACTAGCAGCATTTCTTCGCCGACTCTGTATCTTCTTTTAAACTACAAAGTTCTTCGAAATGAATTAGATATTTAGGGAATTATTAAATTAACATTAATTGTCTAAATTGCGATATTTCGCTTACATATAAAAGATTAGCCAACCTGTTTATAATAAAATAAATAAATAACTCTCACAGGAAGAAAATATCCACTTAGTTTCTATCTTCTATTAGACAACTAAGTGATTGCGGATTTTGTCATTAGGTGGCATTGACAAAATCCGCAATCACTTAGTTGCCAACCCAATAGAAGAGAAGAGAAGAGAAGAGAAAGAAAAGATTAGCTACATTCAACGTTAACGAAATAAAACTAGCGGCTGAGCTCTCGTAACAGTTAAATGAAGAAAACTAATAGATAATATGTCATGCAATTAAGTTCATTCGTTTCAGACGAACGTTATATTAGGTTTCAATCTAAACGATCCGATGTCCAATAGGAATGATCGTTGCCGAGCTTTCATAAAACTTTAATTAATCTGAAGATCGTAAAGGAACAAACCTACGAAGCAATTTGGATGATCATGTTCGTTAAATTAGATATGTGTCGCACAAGGCAAGCATTTATGAAGATACTTAGATACTTACGAAGATATGTGTTTAGATGGAATATATTGGCTACAAAAGCGTAGCAACGACAACAGTTTGTTAATTAATGAAACGAGTGANTGTGTCAGGACAAGAAGAAATAGCCATACTGAGATTCGTTCGATATGCTTGAACATTCACAGTTATAGGAAACATTTATGAAGATACTTAAATTGGAATTAAAGGAAAAGGAAGATATTATACGAAGATACGTGTTTAAATGAAATATATTGGCTACAAAAGCGTAGCAACGACGACAGTTTGTTAATTAATGAAACGAATGATGTGTCAGGACAAGAAGAAATAGCCATACTGAGGTGCACTCATAATTTTGGTTCGATATGCTTGAACATTCACAGTTACAGGAAACACTTATGAAGATACTTAAATTGGAATAAAGGAAAAAGAGGACGTTATAGAATAAATTATGCTATCGTTTATTTATTAAACGTTATATTAGACGATCTATTAATTAAAAATTAAATAAATAAAAATTACAAAACCTGACAAATATCGCGCAAACATGATTCGATGAGGTGAACGCTATACTCCAAGCGAAGAAATGGACGTAATGATTTTAGTTTACGTTTCTATGGGTTGAGAACCGTTCGAACGTCAATCCAAGCACCGCATCAATTTCACAAATTGTTTTCCAATATATGTACCGTGTAATAATTCGACGATGGCATTAAAGTAAGATGTGTCCTCTGGTGCACAAATACGGAATGTGAAGCTTCCCTAACCAATCCACGGAAACAATATTAATAGAGGTCACAACTTTACTTTCAATAAAGCACAGCCTGCAATCTGAAATCTCGTTATTCGATTATATCCCTATTATTCGAACACGTTCTTGTCTCGACGTTCCATTATCCAAGTGATCATTTACGATACACGTTGCCTCTTTTCATCTCGGAAGAAATATTTCATCGAGTCTGTTCATAACGCGGTACGATGCAAGTTAAGAGGCGTTCTTACAATTTTCTGTGTCTCTACTGAATTTTATAATTAAATAAATTCTTTTATATTCCTGTATCTGTAAAATTTGAACCACTAAATTATAATAGTTAAAATATTATATAAAATAATGCCCCGTGCTTGTGCGGAATTTAAACGTTGCATTAAAGTGATATTTCATTTTTTAATATTTCTTCCATCGCTGCTTCTTTCACGCGCGAAGAAATCGAAGAATTTATAATAATATGACGCGCCAGTGTTTTTCAAATCGTGGAAATCTCTTCGTGTCACTTCCACGTAGTGTTTATTCTATTATTCTAATAAACCTTGACAAAATTATTTAACAATTTTCAATAACTTTTTGCGTTAGGATTTTCATCCGTCATTTCATTAAAATAAAGAAATAACGAACAAAAGAAAGAGAAAAACGAAACTTCACCTATAATTCATCTAGATATATGATTACAGTGTTAAACTGGACAGCGTAGCTATTTTTCGCATCGCGGTTTCGCGGGTAGTCGTTGGCGAAGTTTCCATGAAACGAAATGAAACGAAACGGGAGCGAGAAAGGAGGTGAAAAGGGTAAACACGGCTGAGAATGGGGAATATGGCGAAGAAGAAAGCTAAACGCGGTCTCTCACGGTACTTTATGCTACTTTTCTCCCGACAAGAAAACGTTCTTTTTTTTCTTCCCATTAGACCACTAGCTTTGGTCGGTTCTAACTTCCAGGCGTGGTTCAACCTTAAGGCTCGTTTAGATTAGTCAAATCGCTCGACAGCAAGTGCCCCATATCCAGCTCAAGGATCTTGAAATCACTTCACTAATATGAAACTGCTAGTAAATTCAAGTTGGAAATTTCAACTTATTCAAAGTCAAGCGACTTGATCAATAAGAACAAACAAAAGTAGAAATTTATGTATAATAAATAATATTTATATAGAACGTATATGTGATGGATATATGAATAATCTCCTTTGCAATAGGCTGTGGGTCTGAAATACAAGTAAACATACTACTAGACATATAGAATATAGTAATACTTCAAGTGAAATAGATAACAGGTATCCTGATAAAGAAATTTCAAATTATTTGTATTGACGGAGCTAAAATTTGTACGGTAATTTTTGTGTCAATTATTAACTCCGATTGGTTCAAATAAATTTAATTGAATTTGTCATTTGATTTTGACGTAACTAAAATTTCATGTGAAATTGTTAGAAAATATTAAATACGATATTTCAAATCTTCTTCTTTACACAAAATTATAATTAATGATTTGTAATATTTATAGGAAGAATAACGTTTCCTAATAATGTAAAACCTAATATAACATGTGATAAAAAATATCTATAAACTCTATAATAAAGAACGTTTATTCTTCAGACGTAAGTAGAATGAGACGCTACAGTAGAATGAGACTTCACGAACGCGGCTTTACGCGGCTACTGCAATTTTTCACGCATCGACAAACGAATTGATCGAAGAGAAAAATCGCTTTTTATGGCTCTCGTCCCTTTCCTTCCCGCCTCGCTAATTACATTCGCTGGGCTGTTCGCTCATTTCCGTGTCGTTTCACTCGTGCTCGGTCACGTTCGAGCAGTATCAAGAAATATGACACACTTTTACATTATGGCTGAGCGTCGCGCCGTTTCTACTGTTAAAATTTGATTAACCGAAAATTTAATGGATTTACTTTTAAATCTTTATTGGCAACTTATTCGGCATCTGAACATGTGCGCTCTGATTTCACTTTAGATTGTACAGAAATGTTTTGTGCCTTGCTTTTGCATCATATACGGGGTGTCACATATCAACTGTACTCACATAATGTTGTTGATCTGTGAGAAAATATAAAATAAAAATATTATACAACGAACAGCGTTCGTATCGCTTAAACATTATTCGTGTTCGTACTAGAACGTGAGATTTATTTTTAATGATTAATTAGACGAAAGATGCTGAAAGGTTAAGATATATACAGAAGAGAAGAGTAAAATATAAAAATGCCAAAAGTCGATGCAAGCATGAGATAAAGAATATCGAAATTGCATTTTTTCCTTGAATTTATTGAAACTTCGAATAAAATATGTACGTTGATGAATAATACTGAAATAGATAATATATTTCTTTGAGAAATAGTAAAATGTTAAAAATAAATAATAATCACGTATATATATTGTGTATGTTCATAAAGTCTCTTAAAAAAAAAAAAGGAACATAATGGCTACGAGTTAAGATAATCTTTAATATGTACTGGGTTTCAATATGTTCCACGATAAAGTTACGAAATTTCGTAAAATAAGAGGATTTATGTAACACGACGAGGGAAGAGAAGAAAATGGCGGTGGCGAAGAAGACAAAAGAAAAAGGGAGAATGGCGCGTACCGCGGCCGATATCGGCGAACTGTATAATCGACGAAATAATTACGTTCTCCCCTTAATAGGCGATCTTGAGGATCGATTTCTCTGATCGTGGAGAATCGACGATCGAACGTTACCTCGCGACAGCTAACGATACGACGTTGGCTCTTGGCTTTCGAAAATCTGTAACGCCAGTGAAATTTTCACGGATGGTCGATCTTGGCTGGTCAGCCAACTGCGACACTGACGAACCACCGATTCCTTTTTCTTCTCTTTTCTTTTCTTTTTCTTCGCTAATTAACTCGCTACTACGACCTAAACAAAATACGTACTCGCATTAATGTTACAGCGCTGTTCAAAAGTGTTACATAGACGAAGAAAATATTTTGTTGTTGCTAGACTATGGATAATTATGCAAGTTTTTATGTACGCGACTAAAGAGTCACTCATAAAGATCTTCGTATATTCTATAAAAAGGATTTTATAATAAAGTGTAATACCATAAAATTTCACGCCGAAGTTACGCTATGTATTTCGATGTAATTTAGAGTAATTAATATTTTGGCTATCTCTTCTTTTGCTCCGCTTCCGACTGCAACATTTTCTTAATATCTTCGTTTTCTGCTTTCTGTAATTTTTTTCGTAGCAGATCATCCTCATAAGTAACACGTGTGAAAACTGAAATTACTGTTACTACAAAATACAAAGTCAAGACATTCGGTTATTCGTTAAGAATATGATGTTAAAGCCATATATTTGTTTTTTAATAATAGATATAAATTTTTCTACGCAATGAAACTAGTCTACGATCCTTGTATCGGGATTGAAGTGGAAATAAAAGAGAAACAAAAGCACTTGTCTGCAAATGTACATACAAAGTGGTTTTGAAAGCATCCGTTCCTATCTGTATTCTTTAATCTACGCGCATTGTGCTAATTAGCTAAGCTACGCGAATAACGAACATAAAATGTATAACGTGGAATAATTGCAAACCTAATAAAGACTCGGCTAATTGCCACGCAAATGACAATAGAGTGAAAATATTGTGAAAAAGTTCTCTTCGCCGGAGAATGTAATCGGATTTTTAATCAGTTAGCAGTTCCTCTCTTATCTCGAAACAACTCTGGAACGCTCTGTGAAGCAGAACTCTATTTAGATGCAGTATTACAATTGGAAACGCTTTCACGAGATATTTCAGAGCGCGTATGTCGCAATATTCTTTTATCGCGATACGTTGATTAAATAAGGGATTGAAAATTTATAAAATATACGATGAATTCACAAGTGGGCGTCCTGTTCTGAAAATAAGAAGAAACAAGAAAGGATCGATTTTCTTAGAAATGGGAAAGGTCAAACATACTTTTTAATAAATAGTATAAATTCTGTAGAAATTTTTAATGGGATTTACTCAGACGATCTTAGTTAAGATTTAACATTTGGAATATTACAATAGAATATTTATAAAATTAATTATTAATACTATACTTGATTATTATTATTATTATTATAACGTTAATTTGAAAATATAATTGATTTCTTAAGTTGTTTCCATTCCTTTAGAAATTGATATACATAGCATATTAAAGATATTTTCTAGTTGCTCTTTAATCGTGCTAAATATAAATGAAATTTCTAAAATAAAGCCTTCTTATTGCAAAAAGCATTCAGTATCTCGATAACATAATTATTAATGACTTGTGAAACTCGATAAGAGAAATTGTTCACGGCGCCAGGAAACGTTTAAACAAATAAACGATATTACAATTTTACGATTGTTTATAATGAAACGAAACTTTCCATAAAACCTTTCTTGAATGTAACAGCTTCTCGTTTCCCACGCAAGACTATTATACCCCATTTCGCTTAAATAGGGAAGTTTACGATTCTCAATTTTCAATTCAGTAGGTCTTGGTAATTGATCGTAGAAACCGCAAATAACTTTCTCTGGTTTTTGTAACGGTGTTTGTCGTGACTAATATTTCATCGTAAGCCCGCATTTCTTTCTTCAAATGTAAAAATAATTCGCCAGAAAAATTTCACAAATCAAACGGCCACCTATTTCTCTGTATTCCCTTCATAATATTTGTAATCTTTAACGAAATACATTTTCACTATACCTCTCATTTCATTTCACGTATTCATTATTCATTCTATGGGGAATAGAAGATTCGTCTCTATTTACAGTGTGGTTATTCAACAAAAGTTGCATAATACTCCGAAACAACTATGTATACGTATTACGTATTAAACGAGACTGCTTAATCGTAGAAGAAATAAAAAATTATGTTTTCAATTCTTCCGAAGATTAATCAAACTTTATCGAACTAATTTCAATGTTGTATTTCTCAACAAAGTTCCCTTTAAAATCATATGTAAATTATATAATTGCAACATTTTTATCACTTCATAAAGTACGTTATTTATTGCATGTTTAATAATTTCTGCACCATTAAATATATCGGTGAATAATATTCTCTGCATTAAGAATTCTCTCCTATTAAGTACATGTACCACCGTATGGTACACGTGCATGTACCACTGAGTAATTTTCCACTCGTTGAAAGTCGTCCACATTGCTGAATAATAATGCGACAATAACTTACCACAATCAAACGCTTGCTCGCTACATGAAGCTAATTAAACATCTACGAGCTAAGCTTCCACCTGTCTAATACGTTTTCCTAAAAAAAAAAAAAAATGCGACGTTTAAGTTAGGTGATTGATAGGTTTGAGCAACACGCGGTATAAATCTGAACGTTTCCTCAACGGTGACCGCATTTTTGTTAGTTTATCGACCCGAACGAGCACAAAGAAGAAAATGTCCGCACAAAGGCGGACTGAATGGGCTCCTGGTGATCGAGATCCATGAAAATATTTCGATATTTCGCGTTTGTTTCCAGGTCAAACATTTAGGCGTAATAGCAGCGACAGGTTCCACGGATCAGTAACACGTTCACTTTCTTTTCAGGTGTCGACTAGCAGAACGACCTGTTGTTGGCTGCTGCTCGTCTGCTTGATCGTACTTCTCGGAACTCTCGACAATGCAGAAGGTAATCACTTACCAGCTTTCCAATGATACGAATCTTTCGCTTATTTTCCTCTCTTAACGTAATACCAGTTCGTTTCCTCTCGTTTCGAAATACTAGGGTAATTGGTACAGTATATCGACGACGATTTGCTAAGAGAGCGATACAAGCGAGAAAAGTAAATTTTTCAGGAAATTTGTTTGAGATAAATAATTATTAATTACTCACACATTTACCGATAGCTTATTTTTCTTTTTAATTTGGTTAGTATAGTGATTTTTGGATTGACAAATCCCTGTAGATCGATAAGCGATAAAATATTATTTCTTACGTAGGAAACAATTAATTATCATTTGATAATTGCGACATTAACTCGCCTTCAGAGTTTATTTTTGCAAATATAGCGTCTCAAAAAGTTAATCGCGTGCCAAGCTACCTTTTACGTACGTGTTATGTGATATGAATGCGTTAGCGGTATAAATTAACGGATGGTGCTCGAGAAGTAACCGTAATTTAGTCTACTATGTGTCAACTTTTTCTTCGGTTTTGGACCTGTTCAGATTTTACATTTTTAATTCAACTTGACGAGAGAAGTGCGATAAGTAATTCGATCAATGATTTCAGTCTTCCTATTCTTGTTAATTCGTTCCCTGTGAAGATAATTTTGTTTCAAATCCGAGTACATACGATCAATTGTTCGGCTCGTTATACCTCAGAATCTACAATTTTCTGAGTTTATATTTAGTTTCATTCAAGAAATGTTCATTTGAACGTTCTAAAAGTGAAACTTTTATTCTATATATTTCAACTATAGACAAATATTTTTCTGGTCAATGTATAAATATGTGATATCGCTTTGAACGAATCATCAATTTTACATTATTTCATCGTAAAAGCATATGTAACGTATATTTCATCATTCGGTTTAAATTATTTCTACAACCATTTTTATTTTTCAAAAGACAAGGTTGCGGAAGCAAAGCACTATGTAGAATGAGCGAAAGGCGCTAATCTCCATTTTCGTTTCTTCATTACAAACATGAGTCATTATATAAGAATGGCCCACATATTCTCAAATGATCAAAGTTATGTAAACTGGTACTAATATTTCGAAAAACTTTCTCGGACAAACGTAACTTCTCTTCTAAGAGCATTTGCATAAACGTATGTATCTATCTTAAATATGTTTTTTACATTTTAAATTCGCACAGAAAAGTTCGTACGAAAATCTAAGACAAATTTAACAGTATACAGCTTTGTATTAATGATCAGTATATATTTTATGTTGGTTATTTTTTTTCTTTATTGTATCATTCAATGAAAATTCTTCGCCTTTTGCAATAATGAATTCTTTTGAATAATTTTTATAATATTTTCAAAATAAATAATTCCAGAATAAATATTAAGTAAATAGAACAAACAGAGTTGAACACGCAGTGCTAATATCTTACCTATTTACTGTCTCTATTTCAAAAAGAAAAATCAATTTGCAACGCGTTAGTATAAAAATAATGCGTGAAACAGGTACAAGAAAAAGATTTCGCAGACCGGCAACCGCCGCCCCATCGATCTCGAGCGATCAGGAAGTCTCAGCAAGCGTGAACAGATTCAAGGTCACGCGAAATCGTATCAATAATAAGAACAAGAAGAATGAAATTCAGACTGGTAAACCGGAGGACTACAAGGTAGGTATGATAATTATTGTTATATATACAATGGTATAAAGAATTTTGTACTGATTCATGCAATTCGCTGAAACTATTCAACTATTTTAATGTCATATAATTAGAAATAAAAAAATCTATATTTACGCTTCAACAACTTTGTTACTTATACTCCAAGAAACGAATTCTTTGAAAAAAGAATATTTCATAATATGGTGTAATTTATGATACAATTTACAGTACAATTTAATTTATAATAATTTTGAAACGAATACTTTTTTGTCATGCGAAATTTCATTTTCACGAGGAAGTGACTTTAAAAATCAAAAATGATCCTCTTTAACGCAAAAATGTATGTTTTGATCTTCGTAATATCAGAAATATCCACTTGTTATTTCCTCGTTATTTATTTTCTCAAGGAAATAAATGAGTTTTAATTTGTACAGCTTGTATGTTACTATACAAACTGGTCTCAATACCGGACGAAAATTGGGAAATTTTTACCCGAAGACATACAACCGGACTTGTGTACGCACATCATATTCGCCTTCGGTTGGTTGAAGAAGAACAAGTTGACCAGCTTCGAGTCGAACGACGAAACGAAAGATGGAAAAACTGGATTATACGAACGAATCGTGAATTTAAAGAAGGCTAGTCCCTCTTTGAAAGTTTTACTTGCGATTGGTGAGTATCTTAGGGAATATATCTTCCTCGAAGATAGATAAATTCAAATATGTCAAGAAGAAAATGTATACCTATTTATTTATCAAAAAATTGATCGAAACATTAAATAGCGTTTTTTAAAATTTCTGTATATGAAGATTTATGAAAGTATCACCGTTGACAATTTTAATCAGGTGGATGGTCGTTCGGCACTCAAAAATTCAAAGACATGTCCTCGACGAGGTACGCAAGACAAACCTTCATATACAGTGCCATTTCGTATCTGCGTGATCGAAATTTCGATGGCCTCGACATCGACTGGGAATATCCGAAAGGAGGAGACGACAAGAAGAACTACGTTCTTCTGTTGAAAGGTAAATAATACAGATTGCTACAATGTTAATTGGATTCTCATTACGCGTGCTTATATGCTCACAGATAATTCACTTACAAAATCTACTTCTACATTGTAAAACTTCATACAAATTATTTAATTATGCTACTTCATTTATTACATTACATCTATAGAGCTTCGAGAAGCGTTCGAAGCTGAAGCTCAGGAGAAGAAAATGCCGAGACTTCTTTTAACAGCTGCTGTGCCGGTTGGTCCTGACAATGTGAAAAGTGGATACGATGTACCAGCAGTTGCTAGGTAAATTGACGTAACGAAATTAAAATTTCTTAGCTTTACGCTTCATTTAATAGAAGGATAAATATATAAAATTGAATAATAAAATAAAATAAGAGAACTTACAGACTATACGTTTTTATATCGTTACATAAATTATTGCAAAATGGAGCTATCTTCAATTGTAAAAAGAAGAAATATAAAATTCGTCGTTTTGACGATTTTGCCAATTCCATTGTCAATGGGTTGATAAAAATCATTATATCTACATTATAGCTACCTAGACTTCATCAACCTGATGGCATACGATTTCCACGGAAAATGGGAGCGAGAGACGGGTCACAACGCACCTTTGTACGCTTCTTCGTTAGATTCCGAATGGCAGAAACAGCTTAGTGTGGATAATGCAGCCTCCATGTGGGTCCGTTTGGGTGCCCCTAAAGAGAAACTGATCATCGGCATGCCGACCTATGGCCGATCTTTCACTCTCTCGAACGTCTCCAATTTCCGTGTTCATGCACCTGCCAGTGGCGGTGGCAAGGCTGGCGAATACACCAAGGAATCCGGCTTTCTTGCCTATTACGAGGTACCTGTGATCTCTTGCTTCTGAACGTGACTCTTGCTTCACCCAAAGTGCCATTTTACTCACTGAAACTTGCGTGGATCGTAAATTTAAATCAAATTTTTTTTGACTCGCGAGGTCCTTAGATAATCGATCGATTAGATGCTTCCCGCATTTCTTGCGGTTAGAAATTTATTATCGCTTTATTCCCAGTTGAAGGTAGTTAAAGGATAAGCAATTTAGCTGTCTGTTTGATTCTAATAATAAGTGGGAGTGGTGATTACTGGGTATCGAAGAGATAGTTACAATGGTGGTTTTAAGAAAAAATGTAAATGTAGGTACAATGGCTCGCGAAAGTATTTGAACGCTTATAGAAACTCTTTATGAATATGTTACACAAAACATTTCAAAAAGTTTAATACAGTATCTGCACGTTTACAAAAATTTTCCAGAGCAAGTGTGCAAGTAATATGTATTTACTGAGTCACAGTATAGAGATGTTTGAACGGTTTTGAAGTTTGATTAAGTTTTGAATGAGAATTTGAAGAAGAAAGAAGAGCAATTTTTCTTTCACAGCGCTAACCATAAGTACACCTTTCTTCTATTTTCTACAGATCTGCGAGATGTTACAAAACGGTGCAGCTTATATCTGGGACGACGAGATGAAAGTACCATACTTGGTGCAGAACGAGCAGTGGGTGGGTTTCGACGACGAGAAATCTATTCGAGGTAAAATGGACTGGCTGAAGAGCAAAGGTTACGGCGGTGCCATGGTGTGGACGGTTGATATGGATGACTTCAACGGCACAGTTTGCGGTGGAAATGTCAAGTACCCCTTAATCGGAGCGATGAGGGAGGAATTGCTCGGAATATCAAGAGGTCCAAGTGCCAAGGACGTCGATTGGAGCGCCGTGGCCAGCACTGTATCTGAAAGCATCTTGAAAAAGCCAGAACCTTACAAGATATTGGTCTCGGATGTTATCAACAAGGCGAAGAAACTTCAAAAACCGACAACGCAACTCGTCGTTAATCCTCCTACCAATGGTAAACTTTTCTCCTCGAATTTTTTGGTTTGCGTTAACGCGTTATAGATAACTTAATCATTATTCGTAGAAAGGGCAGCTCAATCAATGTGCTACCTAACAAATTGGTCGCACAGAAGACCTGGGGCTGGAAAATTTGTACCGGAAGACATCGATCCAACTCTCTGCACACATATAGTCTATTCGTTCGCAACCTTGAAAAATTACTTGCTTGCAGAAGAAAGCGAGAAGGACACGGAGATGTATGAACGATTGATCGCTCTGCGAAATAAGAATCCTGACATTAAGGTTGGATCCTATTTTTCATACATATTGATCGATATTGATACAATTGACACGTGTTTCGGTACGTATCAAGTAGACCATGATATATACCTTAGAAATAATGATTTTTCAGATATTATTGGCGATCGGTGGTTGGGCTTTCGGATCAACCCCGTTCAAAGAACTGACCAGTAATACTTTCCGTATGAATCAATTCGTTTATGAAGCCATCGAGTTTCTCAGAGAATACAAATTTGATGGCCTGGACGTTGATTGGGAGTATCCACGGTAAATTTTGAAAAATAATATCTTCGCGTTTAATGTTCCCTCGTTTCTTCGTTTTATATTCTTCTTTTTATTTATTACATTAGGGGTGGTGACGACCGAGCAGCTTATGTGAATCTTTTGAAGGAACTTCGACTGGCATTCGAGGGCGAAGCAAATAGTTCTGGACAACCAAAATTAATCTTATCAGCCGCGGTACCAGCTAGTTTTGAGGCTATTGCCGCAGGGTAAATTCCAGTTATTGAGTTTCTTTAATAATTAATTAATTATCTTTAACGAAAACAAGTTTCAATATCTCACAACGTGTGGCTACTATCGAGCGTATGGCTTCGAAATGCAACTAGATTATTTTTCTAGCTTCTTCCTTTCAGCTAGTTCGTTAATTTCAGGTACGATGTACCAGAAATATCCAAGTACCTGGACTTCATTAACGTGATGACGTACGATTTTCACGGCCAGTGGGAGAGACAAGTCGGTCACAATAGTCCTCTGTATCCTTTGGAAAGTGCTACCAGTTACCAGAAAAAATTGACAGTGGTACGTATTGAAAATTACTTTTTCCTACATTTTTATTTAGTATGGTTCCACTCTTTCATGTAATTGACAAGTAATGTTCTTTCTTAACAAATATTCTAATTCTATAAGAAAATACCATTTTAAATACTCAATTAAATCCTATAACTTGGCACTGTGAATGATCAGCACCATAAAATGTACATTTTTCAATAGATGAGAATACCTCATATGTATATGAAAAAACTATAGGATTACAGTGCAAGGGAATGGGTGAAACAAGGTGCTCCAAAAGAGAAATTAATGATCGGTATGCCAACTTATGGCAGATCCTTCACATTAGTGGACAAAGAGAAATTCGACATCGGAGCCCCAGCCTCAGGAGGTGGAATAGCTGGCAATTTCACCAACGAAGCCGGATTCCTCTCGTCTTACGAGGTATTACACACCAGCGTATACTAACCTTTTGTCCAACACGTCGCATTAACAGAAATACTAAATGAATGTATAGATTTGTACCTTCCTCAGCGAAGAGAACACCACGCTAGTATGGGATAGTGAGCAACAAGTTCCTTTCGCGTATAGAGAAGATCAGTGGGTTGGATTCGATGACGAAAGAAGCCTTATAAATAAGGTAAGAGAAACGCTAATGTCAACATTTCTTTCGAAAGTCAACGAAAATATCAGAGACGCGCGTCAACTTGTATTGCGATTAATATAATTAACTCACAATTTTTGTTGATTACATTAGATGCAATGGCTCAAAGAAGAAGGCTTTGGAGGTATAATGATCTGGTCGGTGGATATGGATGACTTCAGAGGAAGCTGCGGAGCTGGCAAGTATCCGTTAATCAAAGCTATGATGAAAGAGCTGCGAGACTATAAAGTGAAATTGGAATACGATGGTCCTTACGAATCTCATTTGAGGAATGGGAGGTACACCACCAAAGATCGTAAGTGTTTATTATTTATTATCTTGTCAAAATTTTATAGAGCTCTGATCAACTGACCAATTCTCGATAAATTGATCGCTAATCGTGTAATGAAATATTGAAATGAAGAAATTTTCTGAAAATGGACTTGATCAATCAGATATCTGAATGACTTAGTGCGTTAATCGTTTCAGCAAATGAGGTAAGCTGTGATGAAGAAGACAACCACATATCTTATCATCCTGACAAGAACGACTGCACTATGTACTATATGTGTGAGGGCGAAAGGAAGCATCACATGCCCTGTCCGGTAAATCTGGTATTTAATCCCAATGAAAATGTTTGCGATTGGCCTGAAAACGTTGACGGATGCGTACAACACACACAGGCACCACCAGTGTAAAAAAAAAAGAAAAAAAAAGAATGGGAAGAAACAAAGATAATATCTATTTAAGGATATTTTTCTGCGGCTCGCGATTATACTGTAAAACGCGAAGAATATTCACACGACGTTAATTAGTATAGTAACGTTAATTAAAAAAAAAAAAAGATCGTAATTCGTCGAAAAAAAAAAAAACAGAAACACGATAATCGTTAATCGACGAGGAGTTTTGTTATCAAGAAATTCTTTTTTTATTCGAGAATTTTTATTCCTTCTCCTTATTCCAATTTCCCCTCTTCCCTCTCTTTAAAGCTTTTACTTTTTTCCCTTAAATTCTCCTCCTATCTTCCATTGATTCTGTCTAACTATGCGTTTCTCATGTGTATAAACCGCGCACTATGTCCAACTACTGTGACAGATACATTTTGTAAATAAAAAGAAATGAGATTCTCCGAAAAAAGAATTCATATCTCGCTTGTAACGGCGAAAGAAAGTAAATTGTACGTACTATTAACTAGTAATTTCGTTTTATTTTGTAACTTTACATAAGAAGAACTTTACATAAAAAGAAGATAATTTGTTGTTCGTACGGCTTTTGTCTTTGGTTTAAGCTTATCCCTGCTATTTTCATTTCTAACTCAATAAGAACAACGATATAAATAAGTAGCAACAAGAAGTTTAACCCTTAATCATTGCAATTATAACCACTAATTCAAAACCGAAATATTAATATCATCAATAATAACAAGTTTAGTTTAAGTCGTTATTCCACTTAGTTATCTCGCAGTTGAAATTAAATTATGAAATCAGTTTGTAACAACCACCTATAAAGTCTTACTATAAAAATTCTTTATTTTTCAAACATAAATAGTAACATGTTAAACAAACAGCTAGTATTAAACTTACCACTAGTAAAGGTAACATCATTTGTGCGCATACTTTTCTTACATTAATATTTAAGTCTCATCAACGCTGTTAAATTAAATCAAATTATTTAAGACAACATATTTACATACTTTTGTAAATACAAATTTGACACTCTGCCACTCATAAATTTCTCCTCTGTAATTATCATTGAAGACAATGATTTTAAATCATTCGAAAACCACTATGAGAAAACTATATTTTAATTCCTATATTTATTTAAATATAGAAATTAAATATATTTAATAGCCTTATGATGTACATGTTGAAATAAAAAATATGTGGGAGATGGTAAAACCATAATAACCTCTTCGTTTTAATATAAAGTAAACGATTCAGTAGGCGCTATTATCGTTAGGAGAATGATGTCCACTATAGCCAGCCAAGTGGTAGCTAGTCTTTCGTAGTTACCAGAGCTAAGAGCAGAGGCTTGACAGGCAGTGTGAGGGGTCCCTAAAGTTAACAGAACTTTGTCAGACGAATATGACGGCGTGGTTTCGGTACAGACGGCTCTTCCAGCGATCGTTCTCAGCTGTCGAGCATCCGATTGAGAAGCTGTATGGATTTGACGAGACTCACGTAGCCATCTTCGTAACCATAAGCTGAGCCAAGCGATCTCGCAATCGCATTCAAGAGGATTTCCAGATACCTGTAAACCGCCTGAAAAACGACACAGTTGTTTTCTTTTTATTTAAATATAAAAAAGTTTCAATTACATTTTCTTCATTATATACATATGCATATACTACATATGCGTCGCATAATTTTCAAGAAAGAGAAACTTATTAATCAAAATTTGTTTGTATCGAGTACAATACACACATGTATGAGCATACTATGCGAACCAAAGATCAGCCTGCGTTTTTTAAACCGTAAATATTAAATAATTTAACTGCTTTACGTACCAGCAACCATATTGGTGCCAACGCTCTCCCACGAAAGATTTCCATAAATAACCGAAGGACTAAGTTCGTTGATATGATTGTTCCTCAAGTCCAAAGTCAATTGGGAGAGTCTCTTCGTCAAAGAAAGAAACATATCCGACTGCAGTCTCCGAACTCGAGTATCCCTGATCCTTAATATCAATTCACCACCTTCGATAGTAGAGAACGCTTCTGAGGAAATTACCTCGAGATCACTTCCCGAAATAGTCAATTCTCTCAGCTGCTTTGTGAAAGCGTTTTGTATCTGATGTTTCAGCAAATGTTCTGTTACTTGAATCTCCACGGTTCTTAATGGTAATCCAGTTAACAGGTGTCGGAGATGAAATCCGTCCGCTTCAGGCCACGTTTGAATCCGAAGATGTTTCAGATATTTTAAGACGCGAAGGCAATCTTTGTCCACCGATCTGGTTTTATTCAGGTTTCTTAGATTCAGTTTCTCCAGTCTTGGGTAACCCAGGAAACTCTCTTTCGTCAGTTCCTAAATTTTTAATTTCATTAGAGAATATTTCTTGACAATTTTTTAAACACATAAAACACATTCATTTCGTTATAAAGACTGCAAACAAAATTTTATTTGTCTATAGAAAATAAGTTTCAAAGTTTAAAATATTATCTCTTGCTATTCTTCAAAACTTTTAAACGAAAATGAAAATATTGTATAAATCAACAGAAATAGGATCAAAGAACTCACCTCTATTGGATTGCCAGACACATCAAGTTCTCTCAACAGACTTAATTTCACATTGGGCATAGAAGTCAACGAATCGTTCACCAACCACAAGATCTTCAAATCCTTCAAATACTGGAACTGCTTGTCAGACGTCGAGTGTATATTATTAAAAGACAGATCTAAGACGTTTAAATTCGTCAGTGGAAGAAGAGGTATGTCTCTAAGACCGCAATTAGCCAAATACAGCTGCCTTAACCCAGGCAAGTAATGAAAGAGTTCCTTAAAATTCGCTTGAAGAATATTTTGAGATACATTGAGGCTTAGAAGTTTTCCCAAAGAAACAAACGAATTGTCTGGCAGGATGGTTAGCCTGTTATGCGCCAAATTTAAAGAAACCAATTGCGAAGTTGGAAAAGCAGTAGAGTCTAGATGATCCACAAAATTGTCCGCTAAATTAAGATCCCGTAAGGTATAGCCAACCTCGAGAAAAGATGGCGACGGTACCACGGTGAATTTATTCTTACTTAGGTCAAGAATCTCCAATTTTGTCCCTTCGAAAACGTCTCTTGGTAGGGATCTTATTTTATTCCCAGACAAATTCAAGGTTCGTAAATTCTTTAGATTACGGAATTGCTCGGTGGATAGTTGAGTGATCTGATTTCCACTTAAATCTAACTGTTGCAGTAATTCTAAACCGTGAAAAGATTGTTTCCGTAAGCTTTCTATCTTGTTGTTTCGCAGATTTAACGTTTCCAAGTGTCTCAGCGTAAAGGTGCCTAGAAAAATTTGCGCGATGAAATGTTAAATTATGTACAAATAAAGTTAATGAAATTTTTATTAGTAAGATGCATCATATTACAAAGAGAGAGCAAAAAGACCAATCAACGATGTATTAACGATGTTTCATTATAGTCAAGGAACTGGATAATAACGATATAGAAAAATATTATTTTACCTGATTCAAGAACAACGATGAAATTATTCTGCAGATCCAAACTTTTCAACTCTGGTGTTCCATAAAACGTGTCCGCCGGCAAATGACTGATGTTATTGAAACTCAAATCCAATCTCGTCAAATTATTCGTGAAGCTTCCAGAATTTATGGTCGAAATCGCGTTATATGAAACGTTGAGAGCAAAATCTGGTCCGCCGATTTCCGCGATCGCGTCCAGATCTAGCATCACCAATTTGTTAAACTCCAAATGAAGGAAACGCAAGCTAGGCAGACCGTAAAATGCATTTTTCTCCATTTTAGTGATCCGATTGTAAGCCAACGATAGCGTCACCAATTCCGGGCAATCCATAATCGAATCGGAATTAAGAATCTTTATTCTATTCCCGGTCAGATCCAGCGATCTCAATTCGGTCAGATTGTGAAAGCTGAAGTCTGGAATGGCTTCGAGGAAATTGTAACCGAGCTTCACATCTCGAAGCTCGGGATGGACGCTGGACAGAAATATTCGTTCAGGTAGATAGTGAAGTCGATTCGATTCCAGGTTGATGTAGCGTAATCGCTGGAAGGAATAAAACGCGGTCGCCTCGATTGTCTGAAAGTTGTTGTTATCCAAAACGAGCCACAGTAAATTCGAAAGGGGCCTGAGTGCCCGTTGAGGGAACACGTCGGTCGCGAAAGCGAAGCTCAACTCGAGAATGTCGAGGCTCTCCTCGATACCAACGAAGCAATCGTCGTCGAGTTCCGTTAAGTGGTTGAAAGACAAACTGAGCTCTTTCAGCTTCCCTGAAAGTGATCGAGAGATTGACATTTCCTTCTTACTCGTCTTTTTCTATGTACGGCATTACCATAAAATAAACAAGCTGTAAAATATTATATAAAAGAATAAAACAAGTACAAATGAGAAATATATTTAAATGTAAAATTGAACTGACCATTGAATCTCATGACTAAAATTATTTAATATCGTATTTTTATCAATCACATATATGGCAACTTATCCTATGATTTTATGATAATATATAGTAATAAACCAAATAGTTGCGACAGAAGATCTAAACTGAAGCTTACTTGCTCCTTTGAACGTTTCGTCTTTCAGTTTCGTCAAGATATTGTTTCTAAGCAAGAGAATTTCAAGATCCTCTGCCCATTCGAAGTCACCCGGCTGAATATGAGAGATTTTGTTGTAGCCAAGATTAAGATGGAGTAACCTCTGGCACCTATTTCGTAAAACATCGTACCATTAAATATGGATATCAAATAGCGTAAAGATTATTTGCAGCTGTATATCGATCTCTCAGTTCTCCAATATTAAGCAATTCTTGCTACCAAATCGCAAAACAGAATGAACTCTAAACATCGAACAGTCAAGTGCACACACGAATTAAAGAAACAAGGCACCTGGTTACAGCCGCAACTGGTACCGCGTCCAAGCTATTCGTAGCCAACGAAAGCGCCCGCAAATTCTCTGCAAACTCGTAAAATGCATCACCAGATATGTTCCTTATGTCGTTATTAGCAAGATACAGGTACGACAACTTCTTCAATCGACTAACTGCTACAGGAACACTGGAAAGATCGTTGTTCTCGAGGTTCAGATATTCCAGCATATCCTCAAGCCCTCGGAAAGCATCATCGTCAACGTTCTTGATCGAATTCGAGGACAAGTGAATCCTTTTAGTCTCGAGACCATCAAAAATACCAGCAGTTAACGATGTTAAATTATTGCTGTCCAGATTGAAATCTTTAATCTTCAAGGTTCGGTTGGTCAGGCTTAATGTACCAATCCCTTCGATGCAATTTTCGCTGACGTCAACCAGTTCTAAATTTGAACTTTGGAAATCGGGCAGTTCAAGGCTTTTAAAATCGTTGCCTCTCAGATACAACCACGTAAGATGTCTCAAGGATTTCAAGGAGGATGGAAAGGATTTTAAAAGGTTGCTATTGAGACTTAGAGTGTGTATATTGGGAGGTAGACTGTCTTCCAATAATTCCTCGATGTTATTGTTGTCGAGATTCAACCAAGCCAAGGATTCGAACGTGTTGAATATTTTTGGTATCTCGATGATTGAATTATCTCCGAAGAAAGCGTTTGTTAGTGCATCCTTCGAGTGTCCCCAATCACCATCCAGCGATGTTAAATGATTGCTGGAAATACAACTTTTCTGTTATAATTATATAGTTTTATGATTTAATAGGTTGATTCCTTTATTGAATTAATTAGAATCTTTGTCGAATTCCCTCTACATTTTTACCTGTGCATGTTGAGCCAATTTAATTTCTTCAGGTCGCGAAAAACCTTAAATGGCACGTCCTCCAAGACATTGTAGCTGAGATCCAGTGAACGTAAACTATCCGCAATACCTCTAATAACATATATTCCCTTAAATGAAGTATCAAATGCACCTCTTGAAGATATAACAATTAGATACTTACAAATTATTATTCTCTTATCTTGTTACAAAATATTACATTTAACAGATGAAATAAAACAATACAAACATCGAAAATATGTAATTTCATTATCTTCCGTCATACTAACTTACGAAAAGGATTTATCACCAATGTTGGACAATCGATTGCTCATTAATCCCAGAGCTTCGACACCAACTGAACTCGTGAGCGCGTCGTTGTCCAACGCCTGGATCCCAGATCCAACTACATCCAACTGAGCCACGTAACTTACGGAGACATCTATTATTAAATATATCATTTTTAATTTAAATATGGATTTTGTGCGTAAAATACGAAAGCGCGAAGGACCATCCAATGTTGAATGATTCAGTGAATAAATTATTGTATTCGTCGTAAGCGCTAATATTTAAAAATAAGGCAAGAAATTTAGCATTGCACCTTAAAAAATGAAAATAGATCTAAGAAATATCTTTCCTTCATTAATATTAAATATTTTCTTCGTTAAAAGAAGAAGAAGACAATGACTTTTGTGCAATGTCATTTTTATTAGAGAAATTTTTCTTTTGTTGTGTACTTTTATAGTTTTTAAGCTATCAAAGCTGACGATTATTGCCTCTTTGTACATCAAATAATTATAGTTATACCGTACCCGTAGCTTTATCCATCTCTATAACTTTCAAACGTGATGATTCAGTAAAATTAAGTTTGTAAAATATGATAAACCTACCTGGAAATCTGGCAAATGGTATTCCTATGCAATTGATATCCATCTTTGTGAAATCTTCATCGTCTTGAATCCAACACATACACATGGTGTTGAACGTACATGGTACGCTATAGCATTTTATGACACTCGACATACAAAAGATAAAAAGGATCTCTATGTATATACGGTCCACCTGCTTGTTTAACAACATCTGTATTGAATAAACAAAGAAACTGATCAATTTACTGCAGTTGTGCATATATATATATACATAAAAATTTCTTTTTACAAATTGTTCAAGTCCAATTTTGAAAAACTAAAGTGAAGATTCAGTTGTGCATTGGTATAAAATCTTAAATATTTTCAAACAATAGAAAATGAATGTATGTGGTATCATCCTAAGAAGAATAATTTACGTAAATAAAAAAATGAATATCAAACTGTAAAAATGACAATATACCATGGAGAACATTGAACTTAGTAAATAAATAAGCAAATAATCATGCAAAATAAAACAGAATAAGGGATATACCTTTCTAGATGTCAATGTTCGGCAGCTCATATAAACTAGCACTTGTCAAATTAATTTTCGTGATCGTCTAACCATTTTAGAACGAATTACGGATCTTTCATTAGTTTACACGTTCTATTTTTCATGGCCATGCTAAAGGCAAGCAGCAAAGAAGCAACAGAACGCAAACTCGGGCAGACTGATACTAAAGAGCGCAAGTATGAAACCGGGAGGCGCAAAAGCGCATGTTCCTCCGGGTCTATGGATCGAAGTAGAAACCAAAACAAAGCTACAGCTGCAGTCAGACTGATGCGATCAATTTTGTAAAATAGATTTTGTGGTTTTTATCGAAGGCATATTAATTTCTAATCCTTTTGATTTCATAAAATATAAGAAGAAATAGGAGATTCTTCCTACCACGGGGTAAATTAACGATAAACAATATTGAATCGAATCTGTACGATTTAATGGAATGTATTAAACGTAAAATAGTTCCAGTAAAATTGCATTTGTCTGGGTCCATGAACTGAGATTTTTTTCATTTTAGCCAAAAATTTCTTATTCTATCGATAGGAGTCCGGATACAGATAAATGAATTGAGAACTAATTTTGAGAGAAAGCTTTAAAAAGAAATTAATTGAGCAATAACTAAGACTTTATTTTAATAATAATTATAGATGAAATGCAATTATACGAAACTAATTAAAGATACTAAGGTCTTTAAGCTACAAAATGCTTTTGTATAACAGCTTTGATTCATTTTGCCATTGATACGGAACGACATTGCTTCTCGAAATCCATTTTTATAAGTCGATATGAACTTGGAATTGGGGCGTTTACTTTACAGTGACGCCTTAAAAGTTGATGTACAATTTTTTGCCGCCATTTTAATCTACTTTGAATGAAAGTGTGCTGCCAGTATTAGAACAACCTAAGGCATATCACAAGCAGGTTGTATTTCGTATATATTTTTAGTGTGTTTAGTGTGTTCAATGCGTGTTTAGAGATGAGAAAGGATTGAACGAGGCTGGAAGTATAAGAAGGTCACTATGAGCCATAAAGTATGTATAATAAATTAACAAAATTAAAATCTTTTATTGTTAAAAAAGGACTGATACATTTACTTATCGTCGCTATTGTCTGGGTCTTCTTTCTTCTTTTTCTTACTTTCGTAATGTTTTATTTTACTTTCTAAGCTTTCTGAAAACCAATTGTACGTTTAATATAATTATCACCTTCCAAAAAATTGGTAAAAGAATATTAACGAATTCGTATACTAACCACAAGTGGGTCGTTTCATTAAACGTTGATATACTCTAGGTTGTACACCAAGTAATAGACAATCACTTTGAAAAAGCATATCTTTACAATCCGTTGTATCTTCCAAATCCGATAACATATTTTCAATCATAACTGATCTGTTAAAATCGAAATTGCATTATTTTTATTTATAAAAAAATATAAATTGACAGAGCAATTATTTGTAACCTTTTCCGGATTAAAAAATAGATAAATGTTTTAATTCTTAATGAGGAAGAATCTCATTTTACACGAGAAATCACTTTCGTTCTGTTTATATCGACGATTTTAGAATAATAATATGCACATATAAGATTGTAAAAATCGACATAAAAGATATAAATAATATTCAAAATAAGATATACATAGTAAAAATTAATACTGTATAAAACATTTTAAAATATCTGGTCTAAATGGAATGTACATGTGACGTATGTAATTCACGCGATAAAACAGGTACAATTTATATTTTTTCTGAAAACGTTTATAAAATCATATCTATGTACTTTAATAAACTAAAGTACGTAATATATTAGAGTGCTTTACTACGTACTTTACCGTGTTCAAAGTCCAATCTCTTTGTAAAAATTTTATTGTATTTATTAATTCATCCTTATCGATATACCACTCCATCGTGTCGTACTCGCAATACCAAAGATTTAATGGTATTTCATGAGCTAAATTATATTGTGGTTTCCTAGGACATTTTTCAATATCTAGAAGCTCTAAAATAATTTCCGGTTTCTCGTTTCCTTGACCAATAAGAAACAAAACACCCATTAAGCAACGAATTTGATGCCATAAAAATGCTTGACTTGTTATAATCAATTGACACACGTCATATCCTACAAAGAAACATATAACATACAATATTTTACAATACATAAAAAACGTAGTACACTAATGAATAATAAATATATTATAAAAAATCGCAATAGAACAAATTTTTGTTTATAATTTTTAAAAAATCTTTTAAATAAAAATCACTATTATAACAAAATAACATGTATGTACAAAAGATAGAAAAAGCAAATTTTTTTTAAATAAACATCGCAATTGTTACACTTACTACTTCGACATTTAATGCCAAAATTTGTACTAATAGTAAAGTCATTTTAAAAGAAATTTACAATTAAATTCAATGCATTCTTAATATACTATAAATATATAAATAAATACAATATTGCTAGGCATAATACTTAATTACATATGATTAGATCAAATGCAATAATTACCTGAAATATTTCTAAAATCTCGACGATACAGACATACTTTTGCATCAATAACTTTTCTTTGATAATTAGTAACACCATTGGCAACATCCATTTTACAAATATTTCGAAAATCATGCTCTCCTATAGTATATTTAACAGCTTTATCCATTGAATCTATATTTAAATTTCCTCTTGGGAAAAAGTACTTGTAGGTTCGAAATTTACAGTTAAATCTTGCTGAAAAATTATTAGATGCTGGGCACCATGCGATACATCTTATGTTAGAAGGGAGCAGCCTATTTAATATTTTACAATATGGAAGCTCATCTTCTAATTTACATTGATCCTCTGGATTTAATTTACTCCTTAAATCTATGGAAATCACTTGTGAAAATGAACTGACACCTTTGTCAGTTCTCCCACATCTATGATAATTTGATGTTTCACGTGACTCTATACAACAACTTTTTATTAATGCTTCAAACAAATGCTCCTCGATTGTATTATCAATGCTTTCTTGTACAACATAACCATTATAATTCCACCCAAGATAATAGAATTTTAAAAGAATATGTCTCTTATTACACCTAAAATTAAAATAGTTTATATTGAAATAAATAGTTTCTTTATCATAATATTTATTTTTATAGTTATATAGATTTACATACTTTGAAAAATCAAATGGTTTTTGTGATTTATGAATATCTTTATTTTTTGATTTTTCTTTTATTTTATTTCTTGCTGCTTTCAGTTGTTTATTTTCTTCTTCCAATTTTATTATCTTTTCTATCAGTTCCTAACAAAAATATGTTACTTAGGATAAAATATTTATACCATATACTATTATAATGGTTCCTTTCAACAAGGAATTGTATATTTTTTGTCATTATTAACTATGACTTAAATATTAAAACATAATGCAAAGTAGTGAAGTGATATAAAAAAAGCAACATAATCATAAGATTTCCATATTCTAATCTAAGAAAAATATATGTAACTTAATTGATTGATAGTTTATTTATCAGATTATTAACAGATATAATTTATTTATTAAATCAGATAATTAAAGTAAATATATTTACCGTCTTGCTCAGCAACTGAAGTTCTTCTTTCTCCAAAGTTTCTTGTTTTTCCTTTTTACCCATACTTGACATTATTTTATAGTTTTATATAATAACGAAACGAATATTATATTATTAGAAGATGTATTAAAAGTTACAAAAAATTTACAATACTTAGCATATGATTATTAAAGAATACAATTCATATTATTTACAAGAATTCATTATGTTTATAATTACATTATTTAAGATATTCCAAAAAAAAAGTATGAGTATTATATAAAACAAAGTATTAAAAGAATTACAAAATGTATATTATTACTAAGTCTAATGCAATCAAGTATAGCTCCAATTAAAAAATGACATATAACCTCAAATAAAAGAATGATATATAACCTCAAATGAAAGGAGAGAATATATTAAAGAAAAATACTAAAATTCGATTTACAAAATATAAACGCATTTATTTACAATAAAATATACGAAAAAATCATTTTAATTAGTATTTAATACATCTCAGAATACAATAAATCTCACGATATAAACGAATATCAAATTGTACATATGTACATACATACGAATACAAATATCAAATTCTCTGAGTGCTAACAAAACACGAAAATACTTCACCTGTATTAACACAGAGATATGTAAAATATTAAACGAATATTAAACATTACGCGATGTAATAAAAACGTACATTTTTTACAAAAACAAAATTAAAATACTTTTACTATTTCAAAATCTGTGACTTCATTTTGATCATACACAACAAAAAGTTTAGAGTTACAATTGCTAGAACAAGCCAACAAAAAGTTAAAAGATTGTTTTAGTACATCTTTGTAACAGTTTTAAAAATTTTCTACATTTTACATTCACTTTACATTTTTACGGCTCTATATATGTGTATTATGCGAGTAGAAAGTATTATTAGTAATTATATATACAAAGCTTTTTCTGTAATTTGAACTTGATACAGCTGTACTCATAGTGCTATATTTATACATTTATGTACAGTTTCTTATTCTATTTTTTTAATTCTAATAAATTCTTTTTTAATTTAGTTGTGGTTTTATTATATTTAGATTTGTTCTGTATATATTGACCGTATACCGTATGTAAGTATGGTATACTCGAAATCAATTCACAACTGAATTTGTCATTTAATTTTATTTTGCATTATGTATAAATTGTGTTCCTATATTTTTGTTAGATTTTGTAATAGCTGCTTCCAAATATTTTAGATTAGACATTGTAATTTAGATTATCTTTAAACAAGTACTGACGAACCCTGCAACCGCGAAGTAGTATTCCATGGTAAGAAAAATCCAGTTAACCATCTGGATGTTATAAATATCTATTATTTTAAGACTATTGTAATTGACATATAAGATAGTACTTATCCTATTTTAATTATTTCCAATAAATTCACAAATCTTTCAAATATGTGTGTTTATGTATGTACACATGATGTGTTATGTACATATTGCAATTTCAATGTATTAGTTGTAATTTAGTTAAATACATTGTTGTTGTTATTGTATTTCAAAACGAATCTATCTAAAATACTTAAAGAAATATAAATGTAAAAAATATAATTGTTGTACCATATTATACAGTGATATATGTATTTACATAAATATAAATATAAGAAGGAAGAAAATAATATATGTATATGCACAGTGAGTACTTATTAAGTGGTTAGTATGTGTAATAATAAAAATTATTTTATTATATTATAAATATTACACGTATTCCTATAATTTTATTATATTATACATTTTAAAATAAATTTTAATATTTAAAACATAATGCTTTGCAGAGCTAAAATTATTAATTATAATCTTATAATCATATAATATAAACAAAGATAATACATCATAAGTACATCATTTTAAATTTGTAATATTTCAGAGTCAAAGATGCCTGGAGAACCATCTATGACTAGTGGAAATAAAAGTGCTGGGAAAATCAAACGGATTTCTATTCCAAGAGTACAAAGTAGTACAGATACAGAATTACAATCACAAAGTGGATCTACTCCATTGCAACCAACTGCACTTCACTATGCAGCTTTTCGTACAGACCCTGATGATAATATACTTCCACCAGCTTTACGATGTCGACTTTTTGAATTATTTCAACAAATAGAAAAAGAATTTGAGGTTCTTTACACAGAAAATTTGGGATGTATGAAAATATTGATATTTTTATATGTTATATGCTATAAATATTAGTTTTTATAATGAAATATAGAAAGCTTTTATTTATTACTTTTTATATAATTTAATATGAAAAAATATCTTTATAATTGAGGCTTTTAAGAATATAAATAAGCAATGTCAAATAAGACGATTAAAATAATTTTTAGTAAATTTTATTTATTAACTTTATGTTGCTAAAAAAAAAAGTATAATCTTATTAATATATATGTTTCCAAACATCTCAATTTAGTACAAGAGAAGATAGATACTCTTAATGAGAGGCTTGAAAGGGAGTGTTATGGTTCTGGAGAACGGAGCTTACCTCTTGGAGATGTTGCAGACTTTCCAGATACAAAAAGTCTTTCTAAACAAAAATGTAAGAATGTAAATAATTAAAAGCAAGGGAGAATTGGAAAGTTATCTCATTCTTTTTAATTTTTGTTCAAATATTAAAAATATATATGTTGTTTACAGCTATGGCAGGGAATTCAGCACCAAAAACAAAAACAACTTCTAATAAGTTAAAAGCACAAACTAGTAAAATAGTTTCCAGTTTTAAAACACCAACTATGACATGTAGTATGCAAAGAGAATATTTTGGGCATCGGGATGGTGTTTGGGAAGTTTCTGTTGGAAGAGCAGGTCAAATTATTGCTACAGCTTCTGCTGATCACAGTGCTAGAGTTTGGGCTATGGACAGTGGGCGTTGTTTATTGCAGTATATTGGTTTGTTTTTCTTTAAGTTACAGTTTTACGTATTCTTATATATTTTATTAGCATTTGGAAACTACACATAAAAATATTTAGTATTGGGTTGGCAACTAAGTGACTGTGGATTTTGTCATTAGGTGGTAATATTTATAGTATAATAGGTTCTATAAAGTACATATTATACATAAAATAATAATTTTGTTATTTGATAAATAGAATATTTCTCATTTAATTTATAGGTCATTCTGGCTCTGTTAACTCTGTACGTTTTCATCCTACCAAAGAGTTGGCACTCACGTCAAGTGGAGATAATTCTGCTCATGTGTGGCAAGCTGCTGTAGATTGGGATTTACCTAAAAGACAGAATTCATCTGAAGACCTTTCAGGGTTGAGTTCTGATAGAAATCTTAGTGGTGTGATTACTTTGAATGAGGAACAAGAAGAACCGCCTACACTAAGGTAATACTTATGGAAAGCCAATGTAAATTTCCTTATTATTCAATTAAATTTTTAATCTAAATTGCACTTTAATGAATGAAAGTTGTTACAATACAAAGAATTATTCTTACATAGTTCCAAATAGGAAATCCACATTTCAGTATATATTTATACTTTGTAAAATATTACAGAACTCCAATACGAGAGTTATTAGGACATACGGGTGTCGTGATGGCTGCAGATTGGTTACCTGATGCAGAGCAGATAGTCACTGCTTCTTGGGATAGAACTGCAAATCTTTATGATGTAGAAACTGGAGAAATTATTCACACATTATGTGGACATGATCAAGAACTTTCTCATGTATCAACTCATCATACGCAACGACTTTGCGTTACTTCGAGCAAGGACAGTACTTTTCGTCTGTGGGATTTTAGGGAGCCCATTCATTCGGTTTCCGTTTTCCAAGCACATACCGAGTAAGTAATAATTGATGATGAATTTGTTAAATCTGATGAATCATGGTATGAAATGAAATGTTCTTAAACACTACATTTTTTAAAATACAGGACTGTGACATCAGCTGTCTTCACGCGTGAAGATAAAATCGTTTCCGGCTCGGATGATCGAAGTGTAAAAGTATGGGAATTACGAAATATACGAAGTCCTTTAGCTACAGTTCGAGGTGACAGTGCCGCTAACCGATTAGCCGTATCAAGCACTGGCATTGTTGCAATTCCACATGATAATAGACAAATTAGATTATTTGATCTTAACGGTCAACGATTAGCTAGATTGCCTAGAACTAGCAGACAGGTAAGTAAAAATTTCACGTTATGTCCTATAATATCGTTACGTTAATCTTTCTTTGCATATCTTGTGATAATTTAGACTTAAAATTTCACGGTGAATTTAAAAAAAGAATTTGTATTTTATACTCAGAATATAAAAATAAAAATACTTTAAATTTGATTTTGAAATTGACTTCAATTGATTTCAGGGTCACCAGAGAATGGTCTCGTCTGTAGCCTGGGCTGAAGATAGCGGGGTCTGTAACTTATTCTCTTGTGGTTTTGATAGATTAGTCCTTGGATGGAGTATCATACCTCTTAAGGAATGTTAAATATATGTATATTATAAATATATTTATTTAGTTTAATGTTATATTATACCAAATAGGACTACAAAATCAAATTCAATTAAAAATAAATAATTAAACTAATTTTAAAACTTCAAACGTCGTGAAGGAAAAATTAGGTGTGCAATTGTAAACCACTATGCCTATTCCCAAAATTATTAAAGATTCCAGTCTTCTATTGTTGGTCGCCACTGAAATTATATAATATATAGATATATTAATAATAACTATAAATAATTTATTCTAATTATAAGTACGGTTATACGATTATAGTAATAGGATGAGTTTAACCGCTATATGCGTGAAGCATTCATCAGCTTAGCACCGAAAGGTGTTTTAACTTAAACATTACATCCTAGAAGATGCATACGTAACAAATAAATAAAATATAATAAACTATATGAAATTTCTTACCTGAATAGGTTGTGAGTAAGCAAAGGAGAGTATATCCCAATATAAGCAAGTAATGGGGCGTCAGAAAAATATGTCCCCAAGTAATTTCTAACAGTCCTAATAATTTTCCAGATCCACCAATGATTAAAGCTTTTATTAACTGTATCACACTACATTTATTTGAATTAGTTGGGTAAAAATACCACTTCACTTTAGTACAGAAAATTACGGCGAAGACGAAAGTAGCAAGAGCAAAAGCAGTGTTGAATAATATTAGATAGACACTACATTGTCCATTAAAATTAGGTTGAAATATCTTCCAATATTGAACATACTGATTGCTATTGTTACATAGAAAGAAATTTCGGAAAGATTCAATAAGCCATAAAATTATTACTAGTTTCCAACACGGCGTTATATCGCAATTGTGAAGCAAATGCCTGTATGCTTGTCTTTTAAGCAATATTAAGTCAACCAAGATTATTACTGGATCGTATTCAATATATTTATCTGCCAAGAGATCACATGTTCCCTGAAATGAATAAAAATAAATTATTAACTATTTAGAAGCAAGAAATAATTCTTTTTTATAATAGAAGTTATTTTACAGTATAAAGTTCCAAAATAGTAACTTTAGAAAAACTTGGAGTGTTGATTTTGAACATTAAACCAATGTACATGTACACAAATGTCTGATGAGGTTTATTTGTCAAGTTATAATGAGAAAAGAATGTTATATGTAATTTTATTATGAACACTTTATTACGAAATCAATAACAAAATACAAAAAAGATATAGAAACAAATGTAAAGGTCTAAAAGTAGAAGTGCAGAAAACATGGCAACAGGAATAAGTAATAACGTAAGTTATCACGAATACTAAAATTATTTGGTATTTGCTTACTAAATATCTACAAATATGATACACATACTCGAATACAAAGAACATACTTTTATATTATGTATATATTATAATATCATAATATGTCACATAGCTTGGAAATTTGTAAGCTATGATTAAACGTTTATAACAATAGTTATATCGAAGTAGTCTTCTGGCGATAGGCCATGTATTACGTACGATTTAAATGGTACATCGCTGGTGTAAAAATAACGATAACAATAACTATAACAGGGACAATATTATCTTTCTTGCTTTTTATTAAAATGATCTATTATTCGTTTTGCATCGGCTTCAATTTCTGGTTCGATTTTACTCAGCATCCTTAAATTATACAATAGACGATCAATTTCTTCGCCTTCTATCAAAGAAGGAGATGATTCAAATTTGCAAATTTGTTTCAAAATTGCAGTTTCCTCTGGAATAATTTCCGCCTGTTCGCATCCGGAAATCCACTCTGTTATTTCTTCAGCAGACATCACGTCGATCGATTGCTCTGCATTCTGTTCATCAGTGACCGTAGAATTCTCTGTTTTAATATTATTAAATTCAAACTGTCTGTTAAGAATTTTCACCCAGCAACTACGAATGTTTTGTGGTGTAACATTATTCCATGCTTCGCTAATGTAATCGATGCAATCCTTAATATCGTAATCAGCATAAAACTGTGTAAGTCCGTCGTTATACTGAAGTACCTATGAAGAAGAAATGTATATGAGAAAATTGCATTATTATAAATATTATTTTAAACGAAGTATTAAACATACAACATACCCGATGAAGTAGTTCAAGCCGAAATATCTTTTTACATTGAGTAATTACGCCTCGGTCCATAGGTTGGATCAACGAGGACGTATTCGGTGGTAAAAATATTAACATAAAGTGGCCATCATCCAGTTCCTTTTTTTCAAGTTTGTGTGCCTTGAAATTGTCAACCAGCAATATTACTTTTCCTTTACGTTGTTCCTGTAATTGGCGCTCTTTCACACTTTGCTTAAAATGATTAATATACCATTCTCGAAAAATATCTTCGTTAACCAAAGCATTACAATGACTTTTATATACCACCGGTAATGTATCCTTACAATGTTTCAATGCTCGGGGATTTGCGAATTTATTTACAAAGAGTAATGGCAATTTGTGTGTACCACTAGTGTTTGCACAAAACGCCACAGTTACTATGTCTGTTTTTCTGTTTTCTCCTTTTATGATCAGATATTTTTCCTCATGAACTAATGTCTTCCACGGAAGCGCTTTCCAAAGTAAACTAGTCTCGTCCATGTTATACACATCTTCTTCGTTTATATCTTCTTTTACTAGTATTTGTAAAAATTCACGTATAAAATTATTCGCGGCGATTTCATTCGGATCTGTCGTGTTCTTGCCAATATCATATTTTTTCTTCCAGTTCTGAAGCCAACCCCGACTTGCTTTAAAATTCGATGTACTGGGAAACTCTGTTTCTATTTCTTTAGCTTTATTTATTAAAATATTATCTGTTAAAGAGTCTCCTAACAACTTCCTTTGCTGAAACCAACGATACAATTTTGTCTCCAAATCGGTATATATTGGTATCCGTTGCCTCTTCATGTCCCGATACTTTGGATTCGCCGCAAAGTTGCGAATCGCCTTCGAGTGCTGCCGATATCGTCGTATCGTCCTGTTACTGAGTCCATATTCACAGGCAATACTACTCACAGTCATGCCATCTTCTAATTTTTCTAGGATATCTAGCCGATCTGCTATGCTTGTGTTATTACCAGAAGGGGATGTCATCACGAACTATCAAGTTATTTATAACCGCAGTGACTGAAAGTTCAACAAATTTTGTTCTTGTTATCGCTTGATGTTAATTCTCCACCAAAGCATCATTTTTCCGGGTGTTTCGTTCACTTCGTATCCGCTGCAAACCTATTGCACGTTATATGAATACTTACATACTTCATAGGAATGATATGTAGTATATGATACGTAGTAGTGCTGCGTTAGCTGACTAAGAGTTAGCCATGTTAGCTGATGGCCACTATCTCTATGGGTTCTTGGAAGTGACTCCGTAGAGAGGCACCTAACATATTTATTTTAACCTCGATATTTCGTGTCAGGTATCTGTATCTCATTCTCACTTAACGGAGAAGAAAAACATTCGGCTTTTCCTAGAATTCTACCTCCTTTGATAGTTGGTCAGATATTATTCCAAGCTACCGGTCAACTAACGCTGCACTTCTTTGCAGTATATTATGAATTAATATATTAAGCAATCAATTGGTTTAGCCAGCCACGTCCAGAACTGTATGAGTCTTGTAGATGCACTTTAAATCTTACATTGCAGAAGTTCCGTTAAGTATCACATATCGATGACTATATATAATTAGGAAAAAACTGCTCATCGTCTAATACCTTTGTCTGAGGTCGAATCGTCTGAATAAACTACATAAACCGAAATTAAAAAAAAATTCTTATAAAGAGTACAATCATACGAACAATAATAGAAACTAACGTAGCGATAAAGAGCATAAGAAATATTTGTTATAGGAATAATTGTCTTTGTTGCTTAGAACACAAGTAAACTGAGCGAGAAAATAATGGGGTCCGCGATTATCAGGGGACATGAGTAATATATTTGACAGTAAAATGAGAGTTTCGAAATTTGGCAAACATTTAGATAATTTGTAATCATAAATGTTTCGTTATTTATTCTTATGTTATCTAAGTATAAATGCAACTGTAATTTTCTTACATAAATTTTATTTTGGAACATTATTCTGTAAAACTGTGTATAATTATTTGTAAATAAATGAAATATGATATAAAATAAAAAATTAGCTACTATATTCATTCATTTATTTATAAAACAATTTTAGTATGCAATTATTCCGAGAAATGAAACTAATTTTTGATTTCTATAAAAAATAAATTTATATAATATATGACATACACATTTTAAAAGCTTTAAAACACTTGGACAGTATCTCCTATAAAGCTCTTCCACCTCAGCTCCACAATTTACACATCGATACATTATAAAATTACTTATCGTTTTAATTTATGTTTTGTTCTGTAATATTTCCAGATCATCTGCAGTAAACAGACATTACCTAAAATTCATAACATTACATCATTTCTGTCATGAACTTCAAATCTGGATAATTTTGATTAATAAGAGAAAAAGAGAAAAGAAGTCGAATGTCACTGTTTTCTCAATTATTCGTTATGTTTATTGTTAAATGAATACTTTCCGCCTTATATTATTTTATCTTTACCGAAATTAATTATAACATACAATGTTCGATATGTATGTAAAAATATGAACACATTTGTTTTAAAACTGATTACATAAAGAATTAACCTTGAAAGCTCGTAATAATTGTTTTATTTGTCTAAGAAAGAATGCAATTACTGTGTGCCTGCCTGATCAAGGTTGTATACGATTGTGTGCACCTGCTTAAAGAGAAAGTCAAGTTAGTTTTAAGAAACTGGAATCGGTATTACAGTTACTCAGTTATTCTACAAAGTTTCTACTGTACGCAAGCAATGGAGAACAACGCTATTTTGCTTCCGAACGGACACTTAATGCCAATAGTCGGTTTTGGTACATGGCAGGTAAACTTGTTGTAAAATAAAAAGTTTTTGGAAAGAAAATTATTTTTAATACAATACTATCGTTAAATACTCAAACACAAACGTTAATGTATCAAATATTAAAATGTACAGATACGCTTTTGCATCATTCGCTACGATTAATTTTTAAACGTTGTATATAATTTTCTTCTTAATGAAATACTTCTTTTACAATCTATAAATTTAATTTCATTAATTTACAGTCCTATGTAATAATTCCTCTATTTAATATGAAATTTTATAAAATCTACTATTCTTTGAGCGAGAAAAGTTTGATTACAAATTACACATATGAAGTTTTAGTTTTAAAATTATGGAAACTGTTAATTCGAATAGTACCTATGTCACATTATTGTATCAAGCATTACAATAACAAAGATACAACATTTTACTGTGTATTCATGACTGTATATGTATATTGTAGTATTATAGAAATTAATCGTGTAAATGAAGATTTAACATAGATCTATGTATCAACTTGCTTGATTTAAAGTTTAATATTTTTTTTCTATGATATAATAGTAATAGCAAATGTTTTCTATTTAATTATGAAAATGTGAATCAAAATATATCATTATCCTAATATGGTAATACAAATTTCTAATACAATCATAAATTTTTAATATGACATATCAATATATATAACAAAAGAATGAAGAATTGATTTACACATGTATCTTGACAAAATTATTTGGGTTACTGAATATTTTATATCTTTTTGATGTCCCACATATCTTTGATTAAAAAAGGAATATCAAAATTATATTCACAAATGCCTTAAGAAAGATAGAATAAAAATAACTATACATACAACTTTAATTAAAATAAAACATATATATATCCCCATGCAATTAAATAATCTCATACTATTATGTTCATATGCATAGATTTAATTTAAAATTAAGACCAGTAACATATAGTTTTGATTAAATATTTATTATTATTAACTACATAATTTCAACTTATTACACTGTAGAAACTTTAATAAAAGTGCTCATAAGTTATATATACATGTAATTAGTATAGTTTCTAACCTCACATTCTAAAGCACAAGTATCGCTAATTTATACATTCAATTTTAAAAGCTTTATTTCTCTTAATCTCCAATATTTTTATAGCAGTAGTTAGAATAAGCTATAAATATAGTCTACTAATATTTATATTAATTTTGTTAAAAGAATAAGTAATACGTAATAATACTATACCTAGTAACAGGTTACATATTTTTTTTACACAGTTATAATCTTGATTAGCTCATGTCTTAGAAAGAAAAAAAGATCACTTTTTACATAAAATTTAAATAAAATACAAGAACATAACTTTCAGAGGAAATATATAGTTTAGTGACACATGTATGACAGAACGCTAAATTGAACACAACTGATAGTTATGCGCACGCATAATACAGTTTTGTCGAACACCATTTTCATACTGACCACATTATCAAAATATATAAATTATTTAAATTGTCTAAATACCGATTTGACGTTTTATTTTAATTAAATTGACCGTACATTTACGTTGACTGAAAACTGTCGAGGAAATAGATACAAACGTATATGATATTCCGATCTTTTAATAAACAAATTATTATAAGGACTTAAAAACAATGTAAAATATCTACCCATACACAGGATATTCGTATTACTACTAACGTCTTTTTACAAATATGTACAAAAAATGATAGAGAAAAAGGTTTTACAGTATTTTAAAGTTAATACAATAGTACATACGCAACTTCTTATATTTGTAATGTTTCTCTGAAAAACGAAGGTAACGTTTAGTTTTTTATATGGAATACTATATACATATCTCTTTATGTACATAGCCGTGGTACATATTATGTGCAATAGCGATTGCGCAAAAACATTCAGCCGTAACGTAATAGCATACAAACCTTTGAAATCATATTTATATGTTGTTTGAATGTTCAGTATTTTTAATAATAATTATGTATAAGAATATACTATCTTTAGTTCTTTTGACTATATTTTAAAATGTAAATTGAACATAAATACATCAATATTGTTTAGTTATCTTTTTTTTCAAATTGTATAATTTCATTTAAACAGTTATTGCGGGAAAGGAAAATAATTATTAATGAATTTCTATCTCATAAGTGGGATTCAGTTCTTGATAATTAGTTATTTCTGCATCTTAGGTATTATCACACTTAAATGCTATATATAATTTAATTAATAAAAAAATACTTCTCCTATAAAGTTATATTTCCTAGTGGTTTAAAAAGCATGTTATAATGTTTTAGGCAAGTGAAGAAGAATTACAGGATGCACTGAACATTGCCTTAGAGGCAGGATACAGACATATAGATACAGCACCAGTATATGAAAATGAAAAAGTAATTGGTCACGTTCTTAAAAAATGGTTTGATTCTGGAAGAATTAAACGATCTGACATTTTCATTGTTACGAAGGTAATATCAGCTATATGTTGAACGTCGTATTTACTTGAAAATGTTTATTGTAATATAATTGGATCGAGAAAATGTTAACGAAATTGTTAAAAATAACATTGAGATATACAGGATCAGTAAAAATTATTTTTTACACTTGTAGCTTCCTGTTGTCGGAAATAGACCAGAAGATGTTGAAACATGGATAAAAAGATCTTTAAAAGATTTGCAGTTAGAATATGTAGATTTATATTTGGTTCACGCTCCATTCACTTTCAAGAAAGTTGGAGAAGAGTTACATCCTAAGGATGAAAATGGACAAATAATACTTGATCTTAGTACAGATCATGTAAAAGTTTGGGCTGAAATGGAAAAACAAGTAGAATGCGGACGAGCCAAAGCAATTGGGCTATCAAATTTTAATATCCCTCAAATCAAACGAATTTTAAAAAATGCGAAACTAAAAGTATCAATGCTGCAAATTGAATTACATGTTTTTTTCCAACAGAAGGAACTGGTAAGATGCCTTTTTCTTTAAACACACTCTTTTTATTACGAAATTATTTGACATAAAATAAAATAATATTTTACAGGTAAAGTATTGTAAAGAGGAAAACATCCTTATAACAGCCTATTCGCCGCTTGGTTCGCGCGGTCTTGTTAAATTACTAAATAAAACGGAAGAAGTCCCAGATATGTTACGAAATGATGTAGTATTAGAAATAGCAAAAGAGTACAAGAAATCACCTGCACAAATTTTATTGCGATTCATTGTACAAAACGGAATCGTAGTTATCCCTAAAAGCACAAACCCTCAAAGAATTAAGGAAAATAAAGAACTATTCGATTGGAAACTTAAACCAGAGGACATGCAGAAATTAAAAAATCTCGATCTTGGTGAATCTGGCAGAGTTTGTAGTTTTGAATTTTTTAAAGGAGTAAGGAATCATCCTGAGTTTCCTTTTTAAATCTTTCGTAGATTCGTACGACTTAAATATGTACACTGCAATATATATGGTACCATTTACTATACGCAAAAATGGTAACTTTATAGAAATAAATATTTTTAATTGCTTGTGTGTTTCAAATTTCTATAAATAAATGTATTTTTAAAAAGATCATATCTTTATTTTTCTTCTCGCTGCATTGTTCTCTTTTCTTTTTCCTTTATTATTATTATTTAAAATGAAATTAATACCATCAATGTTTCGTCAATGAAATCAATTTTTTACCTTAGGGTAAAAGAAAACATCTTAAACAGTGAAAAAGTGTACCCTAAATCGAAAAAAATGTTACTTCGAAACGCATGAAAAAAAAAGAACCGTGTGTAATTTATCTTCCTTGAAGCATTAGAATAATATTTTTTAAACTTTACTCGCAAGTAAAATAAACTTCTGGTACCTATTTGAGAAAACCAATAACATATTATTAGTTACGTGTTATACGAGTCTTGTACTTCGAAATGAAAAATTTGAAATGTATTAACCTTGGTTAGACAATATGGTTTAAATAATTGAATGAAGCGTGTGTCAATTAAATATGAAAAGAGAAACCACGTGATTGTAAAATGCATAAAAGATCCCTGAGGTGTTAGTAAAGAGAGGAACAAGATAACATAAAGAATCTTGTCTATAAACAAACAATACTGTTCTTCGGTAGCATGTAAGTAGAATGGGGCGCAGCTGTGTAAATTAGTGTAAAACCAGAAAGGAGTAGGGAGATTGCCAATGTGCATAGGAGAAACTCAGCCAAAAGTACGCTCCATGAATTACCGCCTCTAGTGGTTAAATAGTCGAACTATACACACATTCCTCCACCGGTGCTTTTGCTGAGAGAAACATGTATAAACACGGTATCGAGGTAAGAGGGAAATAGGTTCTTTTCGAAATATTGTAAACTTGCGAATTGAAATGAATAATACAATTTTATTTTATAAATAAACAAAGCGTTTAGATCTTTTAAAATAAGGAGGCATTCCTTAGCGGAATATAAAAATAAAAATAGCGGTTTTTTTATCAGGAGAACATAACATTAGAGCAACTGACATCAGATTCCCAGGATTTTTGAAATGAAAATTTTCTGTTTCTCGGAGGAATTTCTCGTCAAAATTTGGATATTTTATTAAGAGAACATAACAAAGAATATGATTAGAGAATGTGATTAGGGGAGGTGACACAATTTTGACAATTTGGTGTTATCTCTATTTCGAAAAATTTCCTTCGCTAATAACTGAAATATTTCCCTGCTCACCGTACGTATGTATGTTTCTTCTACAAAGAGTACTAGAGAAAAAATGTGCGTATAGTTCAACCGTTGGCCGCTGGAGACTCTTATTCCTTGTATCCATTTTTTGGCTGACCTTTTTAACATTGCATCGGCAATAGCCCTGCTCATCTCTGATAAAAGACCCCACCCTTATTAGTAATGGATCGAAGCGTATGTACTAAAGGTTTGTTCTCAGCAAAATAGAATATTTATTATTGTGTTGTATGAGTTAATTATATATGTGTAACAAAATATTTATTATATTAAAGTTTATGTAATAAATCGTTTTATTTTGTATCATTTTGATTTTATATTTTAAATTACAATTTGTGGTAATTTCCTGGAACATAATTTTGACATCATGTATCTATTGTATTCAAGTTTACATTTATTCATGTGTTGTGTCAATAGTGAAGACGCTAATTTTTACAATTATTAAATAATGTTTCATATGTAAATAGAAACTAATTAAAGGTGATAAATAGTTAATAGTAATATAGTTTTAAAAGGCAAAGGTCTAAACTACATTAAGTATTATATTACATTACTTTAAGATTATAGTGCCACTCCCTAGCTTATATGGTCAAATATAATATGCTTTTATATGTAATTAAGTTAATATTTGTATTTATCATAAAAAAGATCAAACATTACAAAAGTCATTTGATTGACAGATATATTATGTTTAATCACTTAATCACTTGTTACATTCGATCTTAAAAAGAATATGTAATGATTTTATTTATAATAGAATATGTAATGTTTTTTTCAGATTACCATTAATTTGATAAATTTATAATCTTTCAATTGTATTGAAGTAATAATGTATTGTGTATCAGAGATTATAACATACATTCTTATTGTAACAAGTTATACATTTGCACAAAATGTCTTATATGGAGAACAATATCAGTGTCCACAACATTGGATAAAATTTCAAGAATCATGTTACCGTTTCATAAAGAGTCCTATTAGGGACAGACAAGAAGCTAAAAAAAATTGTGAAGCTTATCAAAGTGATCTTATTACAATTAATTCCTTAGAAGAACATGGATTCATATTATATCACTTATTATGGCAAGATCCACAACACCGTAAATGGTACACTGGTATCAAATATCAGAATGGAAATTGGATAAATGAAGCTGATAATACTCAATTATTAAATATGGAAAATGCATTTTTACCTGAACCAGTTGATAATACACTTGGAGGAGATTATTTAGTATATTCTTATCATAATAATTTACAACGATGGGGACTGGAAAAAGTAAATGGTAGAGATAGGCTCTTATACATTTGTGAAGCACCAATTTCTAATTTGCATAACTTAGTAGATGATGATCGTACTTATCAATATGGTATTGAAATTGATAATCCTCGTGAAATTCCCAGAGGACCATATTTTATCAAACAACCTACTGATAAAGTATTTGATCTGTCGAAAAGAAAAATAAACAATGATGTTGCACTGAGTTGTTTAGCAGGTGGTTATCCTGCACCAACATATGAATGGTTCAAAGAAGATTATGAGAATGACAGACTTATTGCAACAAAAATAGATCCACTAAATAATAATAGATATACAGTCAGTGGTGGTACTTTAATTATTTATGAACCTGATCAGGTAAATAATATCTTGGATTATAATCATTATATATTAAAAGAAAATGTTATTTACACAACACTAATTTATTGTTTTTAGACAGAAGACAGAGGTTCATACCACTGTAAAGCAACCAATAAATTTGGCACAATTATATCTGAAAGCGTGGAACTGTCATTTGGGTATATATTGGAATTTAATTTAAAACGTTCAGAAGAACGTGGAGAACAAAATTGGGGTAAAACTGTATATTGTGATCCACCACAACATTTTCCAGGAGTCAAATATTATTGGGCACGTGACTATTTCCCCAATTTTGTGGAAGAAGATAAACGTGTTTTTGTTTCTCATGATGGAGCACTTTATTTTTCTGCATTGGAAATGATTGATCGTGGCAATTATTCTTGTAATGTTCAAAGTGTTGCTTCTGATACTGGTCGTAACGGGCCATTTTTCCCTTTGAGGGTTGACCCACATTGTAATTATATTCCTTTAATTGTCTTCATTTTTTCAGTCAATATTTTATATTTTGACGAATCTCTTTATTTTTCAGCCTCCTTCCAACAATTAAAGTTTTCTAACAATTTTCCAAAAGCATTTCCAGATGCTCCAATTGCAGGAGAGGAAGTTAGACTTGAATGTGTTGCATTTGGATAGTAAGTTTAAGTTTCTCAAAATAAATTTACTATATCATCCGGTAATTTAGAATATTTAAGTTAGTAAATTGTTATTATTGTCTGAAATAGTATATAATTTTATTACATAATACATTTTTTAATTTAACACAGCCCAATTCCATCATACAATTGGACAAGAAAAGGTGCATCCCTGCCACGTGGATCATACACAACTAGTTATAATCGAGTATTAATAATTCCAAAAGTACATGTTGATGATCAAGGAGAGTACACTTGTGGAGTTTATAATGACAGATCATCAATTGATAATTCTGTAAGATTAACTATTCAAGCAGCTCCGAATTTTACAATTCCATTAGTAGATAAACATATGGATAATAGAGGAGAGTTAACTTGGACTTGTGAAGCATTTGGAATACCAGATGTATCTTATAGTTGGTTTAGAAATGGTGAAATGTTAAATATGGAAACACTTCCTTCACAAGATAGAGATCGATATTCTATACAAGATAATGTCTTAAGTATAAAATATTTAGATCCAGAGCGAGATCAAGCTATGTATCAATGTCGTGCAAGAAATCAGTTGAAAACGAAGTATTCATCTGCACAACTTCGAATTTTATGTAAGTTGTTATTTAGATATATAGTTTCAATAGAAATGAAATGTGTGTGTAACTTTTAAAGAAAGACTCATATTCAAAAATTATTATTTTTAAATATCATTCCGAAATTTTAGCATTAAAACCATCTTTTAAAAAGCGGCCTATGGAACCCGAGACTTACGCAGCAGAAAGAGGTAATGTCACAATATTCTGTAATCCTGAAGCTGCACCTAGACCAAAATTTGTCTGGAAGAAAGATGGAAATGTGATTGGTTCTGGTGGTAGACGTAGAATTTTAGAAAATGGTAATCTAATAATTAGCCCAGTATCAAGAGATGATGAAGGCACATACATTTGCACTGCAACAAATCAATATGGAAGCGATGACACTCGTGGACGGTTAATAGTATTACGTAAGACAATATACTTCATTACATACGAGTGTTCATGAAATCGAACGTAGATTAAATCAAACCAGACATACTTGACGAATTTTCACTCAATTTTTTCGGAATCAGAGCTCTAAATAAGAAAATGTTACTTTATATCTTAAACTTATATTTGCGTGAAAAATCATCCTCCTTTCTGATATCGGGATATGACGATTCTATGATTTCACGAACATTCGATACAACTATAGTTTTACAGAATTGTATTTAAGATATCGATTTTTATTAAATCAAAGGTGGTCCACAATTTATTGAAAAGTTACCACAACATGTTACAAGTGCAGTGATGCAAAATCAAACACTGCGTTGCATGGGGGAAGTAGTTGATGAAATGCTTGATGTAGCTTATATTTGGAAACATAATGGTTTACGTATCAGAGACGAGGATTTAATAAATAATCCTAGATTGCATATTGACGGAGAAGAACTTAATATAATAAACGCTACATTCGCAGAAGCAGGAGAATATCAATGCATAATTAAAAGTGCAGTAGGCGAAATTTCTAGTAAAACGACAGTTACAATAGAGGGACCACCAGGACCACCTGGTGGTGTACAAGTTGTAAATATTGTAAAAACTTCTACAACTTTACGTTGGACTGATGGTGCTTTTAATGGCAAACCCATTACTATGTATACTGTAAGCGCAAGAACAAATTGGAATCACACGTGGTCTAATATCATAGAAAGTATGTATAATAAAATTATTTATGGTTTTTGATCACATAGATTTTTTCAATAAAAATGTACATAATGTAAATGTTATTTCAGATATAACTGCTGTTGAAGTAGATAGATATAATGGTAGAAAAGAGGCTTATTTGGAGAATGTTTTAAATCCTTATACTACATATGAGTTCTGTGTATCTGCCTTTAATGAATTAGGATACAGTTTACCATCATCACCCTCCCCACAGTACAGTACACCGTCTGATAAACCAACAAAAGTTCCATCCAACATAGGCGGAGGAGGAGGGAAAATCGGAGATCTTACAATAACATGGGATCCTTTACCATCATCTGAACAAAATGGTCCAGGAATCTACTACAAAGTTTTCTGGCGTCAAAAGTATCACGAAACCGAGTTTCAGTCACTATCTTTGAAAGACTATGGTAATGCTGGGAGAAGTGTTGTTCAGATACAACAACAATATTATTACACAGAATACGAAGTTAAAGTCCAAGCTGCTAATGCATTAGGTTTTGGACCAATTTCTAATGCAGTTACGATATTTAGTGCTGAAGATATGCCCCAAGTAGCTCCACAGCAAGTTATAGCACATGGCTACAATAGTACTAGCTTAAAAGTTAGTTGGTTGCCAATTGAACAGACACGTGAAAGAATACGGGGCAAATTAATAGGCCATAGAATAAAGTATTGGAAAGAAAGTAATAAAGAGGAAGATGCAGTATATTACTTATCTCGAAGTGCAAGACCTTGGGCTCTTGTAGTTGGTTTGCAACCTGATACTTATTATTATGTTAAAGTCATGGCGTATAATTCTGCTGGAGAGGGCCCTGAAAGTGAACGATATTTAGAAAGAACTTTCCGTAAAGCACCGCAAAAACCACCATCTTCTGTTAATGTATATGGAGTAAATCCTTCAACAGTTCGGGTTGTTTGGCGTTATGTACAACCAAGTTTAGAAGAAGAACCATTAATAGGCTATAAAATACGTGTTTGGGAGCTAGACCAAGATATGAGCACCGCGAATGATACTATTATACCAGGTGGCTCGAAATTAGAAGCTTATATCACAAATCTCAGCCCTGGAAAGGCATACCATTTACGTGTACTTGCATTTAGCAATGGAGGAGATGGACGAATGTCGAGTCCAACTCATACATTCCAAATGGGCGACGCAGCTGCTTTCAGAAGCAGTGCTGGTAATAAAATTTTGGATGCTGCTTTAGGTATATCATTGTTATTATTATTGAGAATTTATGAATACATATAGTATGAGTATAAGATACTTTTGATATATCACAGATTTACTAAACTGTTAGTAAGAAATTGAACGCGAGAGAAAGAGAGAGAGAGAATACGTATGTGTGTATGCACGCGCGTGTGTATGAAATATTTTTATGAAAAGATAGAAATAGACCAGTATAATTTGCTGTTTTCAAATTATTAATTTGTTAAGAAATATTTGTGCAAATTATGATACCATTATTATTTAATTATTTTCTAACCAGATCTAACATTGCTAGACAATATTAATCATATCCAAAACTTTTACAAATAATGTAACACATTAAAGTTAAAGAGCTCACTTGAACAAAATACTGTTTATTGTAATATTTAGTAAGTTTTACATTAAATGGACAGTAGATGATGTTTATAAAATATTGGTATATTGGTATGATAATGTTGATATGAATATGAATGTGAAATATGAAGTGAAATCTCAATACTTTTAACAAGTACTTGTTCTTTTAAGAATAAAAGTAATGGAAAGCTTAATGGAAAAGTGGTACAAATACATTTTGTTAGAAAAATAAAATAAGTACTGGAAGTACTTAAGTATTAAGCAGAACCATTTTGTAGACAAGGGTGCCTATACGAATCAATGTTATTTTTGCAAAAAAAAAAAAGTTTGCCACTTTTCTCTTGAAAATTATTTATTATAAAAATATAACATACAAACTTTTATATAAATTAATATTGTTTTTCTAAATTATTTAGACTTTATGATATTATGAACAAATGATTTTTTAAGAATTTTTTTATACAAGAAATCATGTTTATCCGTCCATAAATAAATATCCAAATAATGTGTAAATAGTAATTATCATATTAATATTTTTTAATATTATATTCTTGTATAGACAATAATAAAAATCTTCGTTAAGAAAAATCTCATAATGCATAAAAATTTATTACTCAATTATGTAAAAAGTTTATTATTTGTATAATCCTACTTAATTTGGAAAATTAAAATTATACAAAATAATAAATTTTGGTAGTTGTAACTTATTGATGTAAGAATGTTTAATTCGTGAAAATAGAATACATACCTTTTTATACTAATACATTAATAATAAATAAAATCTTATATATGTTTTTTACAAGAAAAATCAGTTTACTCCTTATACTTTATTAATAACCGAACTAAAATTAAAATTGTGGAGAATATTTTCTACAATTAGAACTATATATGTACAGCTTTAAATTAAAAGTATAAGTATAAATTACTAATGATTCTAAAGACTTCGAAATAAAATTCAAATAAAAAAGTTAGAATTATTTTATTTGGTTTATTAAAAAGATAATTAGCTAGTTTAAATTTAATATTTGAACTGATTAATCTAAATATTAAAAATATTACATATATTGCTAGGATTAAAATAATAAAAAGTTTATATTTTATTATTTAAATATCACGTATTTCATTTTTTATAAAATATTTTGGATAGATATATATAAATACGTAGTAGCAGATAGAGTAGTCTGGTAGTAGATATCAGTTTATTGTCGATACATACAGATTTAGTTTAATATAGAGGTTATAAAAGATAATTGTATTTATACTTGAGATAATATCCATATAGTTTAATTTTAGAAACCGATGATTACTCTTAAGATACAAATGATAACTCCTATTTTGTAAAGAATTGTTGTAAACATATTCTGCAGAGATAAATTGTATCTTGAATTAGTGTCGGTGACTGAGAATCGTGAATAGTCTTAAGGATTTCATAAAGAACATTTTTCACTGTTATTTTATAAAGCCTTATTTTTAAAGTTAAACATGTTACGATTTGCAAACCGAAAGTTATGTCCAAGTCAAGTGTTGAATAAAATTTTAAAATTTAATACTAAACAAACGAGAAGCTTGAATCTACTCGAATATCAGAGTAAGGAACTCCTAAGAGATTGTGGAGTTTCTATACAAAATTTTGCTATTGTGGATGATCTAACTAAAGCGAATTCTGCTTTACAAAAAATAAGTTGGTATTTTTCCCTATTTCTAATATATCTAATTTACTTGTTTATTTAATTATCATTTGTATAAAGGTATAATAAATTATTGATACAGATTTGATTATAGCATTTTAATTTATCAAAATTTAATTCTTTATTAGTGCAATATTATAACAGTCTATTGTTATTAGTCACATAGATATGTTTTATACTTTCCGTTTTTAAATGAAGCTGTTGCAATTTTATTTACTTTTATAGGTGCGGATGAGTATGTTATAAAAGCTCAGGTACTAGCTGGTGGTCGCGGGAAAGGATGGTTTGATAATGGTTTCAAAGGAGGTGTACATCTTACAAAAGAGTAAGTGTAGACAATATGATATATAATACAAAAGTATGTGTATTACTTATTATTACATATTTTTTAATAGTCATAAAGCTGTCATAGATGTTGTGAAAAATATGCTAGGTCATCGTCTTATTACAAAACAAACTTCAAAAGATGGTATATTGGTGCAAAAAATTATGATAGCAGAATCTGTAAATATTGCACGTGAAACATACATTTGTATTCTTATGGACAGACAACACAATGGTCCTGTATTAATAGCTTCACCAGCAGGTGGTATGGATATAGAAACAGTTGCTGAAAAGAATCCAGAATTAATAAAAACAGTACCTCTTGACATATACTATGGCATTGATGATGAGATAGCCAAAGATGTTAGCATATTTCTTGGTTTTGTGGACTCAGAAATACAACAGAAAGCAATATTTGAATTAAAAAATTTGTGGAAACTATTTGTAGATATTGATGCTTTACAAGTTGAAATTAATCCATTGGTTGAAACTACAGATAAGCAAGTTATAGCAGTAGATGCAAAAATAGCATTTGATGATAATGCTGAATTTAGGCAACAAGATTTATTTGCTTTAGAGGACAGTGGTACAAAAGATCCTAGAGAAGCAGATGCATCACGTTTCAATTTGAATTATATTGGTATGGATGGCAACATAGGATGTTTGGGTATGTTTAATAATATGGTAATAATATTTGCTATACTATATATTATATATTACTATATATATAAGAAAGGAATAATTTTTGAAATAATCATTGTTTAATTTTTAATTCATAAAAATTTATGTAAAGTATTTTGAACAGAATATTATTATTCTTCTTAATTAACATAAAATTCAAAATTATATATTATATTTAGTGAATGGTGCTGGTTTGGCAATGGCTACTATGGATATAATTAAATTAAATGGTGGATCTCCAGCAAATTTTCTGGATGTGGGTGGAAGTGTTAAAGAGGATCAGGTTTATCAAGCATTTAGAATTCTTAGTGAAGGTATGTATGCACTATAATAAACTCGTAGGAAAATCGAAAAATCGAAAAAATTGAAGTTTTCTTATTTTTTATATATGTAACATAATGGTCTGAATAGATTTCTTAAACTTGTGAATGTGATTTGTGTAATATGTTTCCATGATTTTATTATATTTCTTTAAGAAATTTAATTAATGATTTTATCAGATATATTATCTCTGTGAATTATATTCACATATTTTCGAAAAAAATAACTTTAAATATTCTGTTTGATATCTCTAGATCCAAAAGTAAAAGCTATTCTTGTAAATGTATTTGGAGGTATTGTAAATTGTGCTACAATAGCAAAAGGAATTATTGCAGCATCTCATAATTTAAAGCTTAAAATTCCATTAGTTGTTAGACTAGAAGGTAATTATTTCCTTATTATTTACTTTGTAATTTTGTTACAGAAATTATAGGATATTATTTATTTATCTATTTATTTATTTTTATTGTTATATGATTTAATAATGTTCACTATGTTTTTAAAATAGGTACTAATGTAACAGAAGCAAAGAAACTTCTTGCAGAGAGCAAGTTATCAATTGTTACAGCAAATGATTTAGATGAGGCTGCAAAAAAAGCAGTTTCTTCAGCAAAAACATAAGTTTGGTAACATTCTTGTGTATTAAGTCTATTAAGACTGGGAATGTCTGCTTCAAGTGCATATCCAGATAATATCAACACATTAAAGACTACTTTTTCTATTTCTTTTTTAAAATAATAACGTTTATTTTAGTTTATTGCTTGTAAATTATTTAAGTAATCTTTTAATTTGTATCTTTTTTACGTTTTCGTAAAACGAGTGGTTTGTTTTTTCAATGATCGAATTAAATATTTTGTTATTATTAATACCAAAATATTGTTTTCCCTTCATTATTATATCGTATTCCTTTTGTTATAGGTGTTTTCTCCGTTCTCGTTAATAAATATTCTTATTAATTTATTTATTAATACCCTTAAACAAGTATTATTAATTTATAATCGCACATATTTTATACATTTTCAATAAATAAATACATAAATGGAATATATTTATATAGATGCTTTTAAAATAAGCTAATTTTATATTGTTTTATAATTTTATAAGAATCATTAAACATGTCTTTTATGATCATAACATATGTAGTTTTTTATATCTCTACTTCAAAATTTGTTATATCTGATAGAAGAATGTTCTTATCGTTAGAAAGAGGACAACTACTCTATAAGTATTTATTAAATATTGATGATGCCATTAGACTGAATTACAGTTCGGCGGACATTGTAGTAAAAATAGGAGGTTTAAATAAAATGGTAAAGTTTCAATGAACAATAGGAATTGGGAAAAGGGATAGCGAGAGAAACAGACAGATCGGCGTGTGTATATATAGTTTGCTAGCCAGAGTGGGAGGGTTGAAGACGAGGGGATAGCTATTCTCGGAGTTTGTTCGGTACATTTTCCCTCTCTTCCAAATTCGGTGGCGGTAAACGTCAGTAAACCTTTCTAAATCGTATCGAACAGTGCAAAGAGTTTCTTCTCTTTATTACATCGTTCAAATGTAAATTGTGCTTGTGTTTTAATGTATATTAAAAGTGTAAAAGTGTGAATCATATTTGAAAGGGAACTACTAGTGCGAATATATACCTTATTAATAGATCCATTTTATCCTGTAAATAAGGTAGCGTGTAAAGTATTTTCCTAACAATGTTTATCGTTTAGAAAAGAAAAACAGTCGTTAGCTTTTATTCTATACATTTTTTCTTCTATAATTTTAAGAAATTTTGTCACATTTAAAATGCTTTTTACATTTACGGGAGAAGATGCACCCTTTATCACGCCAGTGTTTACTTGTTTGCTACATAATTTGATACTGATGATTTTGAGATTGCAAATAAGATTCTTATCTATGTGTTTTAATAAACGCTGTTAATCAGTGATTGCATGAATGGCAATTTATGCTTCAGATAATGATATGAAATGATATGCATGCCACGTGAGTGAAACAATTGAGAATTAACATGCGACAAATGCGTACAGTGGTTTTTAAGTTCGTTGACGTTACAAATAGTAAGATAATAGATATTGGAAAGTATAATTTTTTAACGATTGATTCAATTTAAATTACGAAGCAAGATTATGTAGCGTCGTGGTAAACTTTATTTCATATTGTATAATCTGCGAATATGTTATAATAATTTCTTCTTTTTCTATTCCTCTTAGTTTATTGCTAATCTTTTGTGCGATAATTTTCAACAACTCGTCACTTAACAACATTTTTCTAAAACTTTACAGAAGCATTTTAGTTGAACGATTGCTAGTACAAGTAAATACCATTAATCGATTTCTAATTTTTATTAATCGGAACTAGTGTCAGTAAAATTTGTTTTATCTAATCGTAGAACAGTGATCGTGTTTCTACGTCCACTGTCTATGCACTTTATTTCTCTATTCATTTTAATCTGTTCTATTCAGTGAACTTTGATGAAATATGTACTCACATTGTGTACTTTTTAACTTGAACAGTATTTCGCACGATAAAATTTATCTTTTGCACACACACAAGATTAGACCTTGGAAAAAAGACACGTATGTCTACGTACTCTAAAAATACCTTGGCTCTGACTTGCAAGAGGCACATCGTAATTTAGCATGGAATTGATTAATTTCCTATTACACTGATCAGATTACCTATTTGACAATTATCTAGAATCTAATGGCAAAACTTTGAAATAACGCCTAACCTCATATTACGTACATGTATACAATATACATATAGTACACTATGCATATTCTCATAGTATTGACATTTTAATTATTTGAAATCCTAATCCTTCTTGTAAGTTACATACCGTTTACAAGTTATGTGTACGCGAGTGTGTACTATAGATTTATTTTATAATCAAGGTTCACTTTGCTAGCGATTAAGTAAATGAGTCATTGAATTTAGCTTATCTACCTTGAACGGAACTAAAACGAAATTGCAGGATGTTTATAAAATTGCATGTATTTTTACATACGATACATGAGAGAGAGGGAGAAAGTGTAGTTCAATTGGAAGTATTATATTTTACACACAATTTGTTTAAACTATCGATTTAAAAGATGTTAGAGTTTGGAATTTGCAAAATTATTTTCTCCATAGCACTTGAAATATTTCTCCATACTTTCCTTACGTTATTTAATACACTAGTTATGTGTCTTTTTATAACCTTCGGTGTTTCATTCTTTCTGTCATTCATGTTTAAGGAACTTAACAACGTGTCTTCGTAAAGGTGTAGCTGTCCTAGTTGCGTGGGATGTTCTGTGTAAGATTACTCAGAACATTGACCTTCATAAAATATTTCAAGATCATTGAAATCGACGAGATAGATTCCATTTTCACGTGTCTGTAATTTTTTCTCATAGGTAACATAGCGTACGTAAAATATCAAATTTCATGTTCATGTACGTTTTAATATGGCGGTTTCCATCAAAATATTCGTAACAGATTTATCATTTTTTGAAACATCACGCACGTGACAATTAAGTAAATGATTTTATCGGTCCAATTAATATATTACGTAGATTTCAAATGTTACAATCAACTATTTTGTTTGTCGAAGATCTGTTCTTAACAATTATGCATTCGTCATTTCGCGGCTACACAAACAGGTCCGTCACTAACGTGTGATGAGTCACAGTTACTTAGACATTGAATCACGAGAGTTAAATATGGATCAGGAGTAAGAGTTTTGTTCTTGCTGATAAACATTCAATTCGAATACCAAATACATGCATACAATAAAATCGGCCATTATAAAGAGTTATTTATCCGTTTTATATCAACACAAAATATATAATATGCGTTATTTTAATTACTGAATTTCTTTTAATAACGACAACAGGATAGGGTGGTATAATAATCTATCGCAATATCATATGCAGTAGTATTTCGGAAGATGTTCGCTTGCCAAATTTCGAAACTTATATGCCATTATTTCTACCACGGTAAAACTAGTCGGAGCGAGCGGTCACCTCATACAGCCGATGAAATATGCATTAGAATCGGGAATTTTGAAGTCGACCACGAACGAGAAAACGAGAAAATTTATTATTTTTCATCGTCTCTTGATAATTTGCGACACCTTCAACCAAACGATATTCAGTTTGAAAACAGTTCTCCGTATAGTAAAAAATGTATATCCACTAGCAGACGTCCTAGATGAAAATATACTGCAATTTAAGAGATTAATCCATTAAGTAACCATTAATCAATATTGTCATGCAATTATAAATACATATAAGTCTTTAAATCAGGGATCGGAAAAGTTACGGAACCTTTTAATAGGTGCTACTCAAAATACAACAGATATTTTGTTCAGCGATATCAAAAAAGTCCTTATTGTATATCTTATTGAATATCAAATACTATTTAACGAATAGTACTGTAATAATATTAGATTATTGTTAGAGTTAAATCGATATTCCGAATATGTTATTTATTTGTAATATTTATGTAGATAATTTACAATTCAAGGCTTGTTTGAAAAGAACAGTCAGGATATATGACATTTATATATACAATATTATCTTTACATTATATGGTAGAGCAGCTATGTATTTCTGTGTATTTAAGTTGAAGAATTATGTTACCCAAGTATTATTCTTGACAACTTCTCTTTTCTAGCCAATACTTATGAAACTATGAATTAATCATGCTATGATTTTCATATCTTTTATTCACTAAGCATATGAATGATATGACGTCACATTGTTCAGTAAAATTAGTGTTTAATGATCTGGTACCTTTGAAATCTTCTTTAATACACGTTCTAAGATAACTTGTTCTCATGAAACTTTCATTCTATAGATTCTTAAGTATCTGTTGCATGAGAACACTTTATAAAAAAGTTTCTGAGGGTAATATTTCTTTCCATAAAGATTCCACAGGAACGGATATTTTCTTAAACGAAACATCAACAGAATTTAAAAAAAAAAAAAAAAAAGAGAACGGAAGAAGCTATTTATTTCGATCTCTGCCTTAAATAATACATTCACTATAACCTCGTATTTTGAACGGGATATGTATATCAATTTATCATTTTTTTTTTTTTTTTGGCGGTTAAATCACTGACCTAACTCTTGATTGCAAGTCGGCTGAAAAGGAACGTAAGGTCCGTTGCTAAAACTGGAATCGTTTCCGAAAAGGAAGAAGAAGGTGACTATTCCACAAAAGGACTTTGTGTTGCAATACTTACTATATCGGATGTTATCCGCTAGCGACACAATTTCAAGTTTCTTTTTGGTCATTCAGATACAGTTAAATACATATATCTTATATATCTTATATACCTTATATATCTTATATATTATTATCTTTATTATACTACCAGGGTCGAGTTTTACGTATGAGAGATATTTCATTGCACGTCAAATTTTATTATTTAATTTTGTAACTTTGACAGGGATAAACTTTAAAATTGCACCAAGCGGAAAATTATATACAATGCAATTATTATTTAATTGTTATTTCGCTAACGTGGAATTAGATAGTAATTCGTATTACGTGGCTGAATATCTAATAATAAATTATAACAAATATTTCATTCGGTCTTGTGTCTTTATGGGGATAATTAGCATTTGTATTGATTAAATTTTACAGTGTTTCTGTGCGATATATGGAATGATTTACCACTTCTATTCATCTCAAATATCTTTGTTATTTCAAGTAATAAGCAGAAATATTGCTTACCAAAGTTGCACGGTTGCAAGAATCTCACAACACGGTGGCAATAATTTGTTGACCCCCCGACACAGTTGGAAATATGTAGATATCTCCATTATTTCATAACAATTTTCTAGTAGTTTGTAATAAATTATTTTATATTCATTATTCATTAAATTCATTTATTTAAATTGCATATTCATTAAAATAATTCTGATGCGCGTCATTTTTTACAGAGTTGTAAAGGAGTTCCTTATAAGGAGACCAAAAGAAATCGAATTTTAAGAAGTACAATTGCAGATTAAGATAAAGATATTTTGTCCTAATACTATCTATATAACGCTATAATAATATCTATAATTTACGATTTGGCATTTAATTTACATATCTTTTAAATGATGTATAATTAGTAACTGAATGATCAAAGTATCAAAGGTTGATGAAAGAATTATCGTGCAAAAGGAAACGTATTACAGATTTACAAATTTCTACTCTCTCTTTCTCTCTGTTACATGATATGGTATAATTGATACGCTATTGCATTTATTCTACTATATACATACTAATTAATACCAAATTTTATACAATTTAGAATTACTTTCGTATAATTACATATACACTTGATACTATAAAAATAAAATTGAGATGTTGATAAAAAAAGAACGCTTCATTGAAAAGTAAGGCTATGGGTAATGCCGATACTTTTGCTGTTGTAAGTAGTATGTGCATGCATAAGAGAAGATACAGTAAAATGAGAGAAAGTGAGTAAGACACACGGTGTAGAGCGTATAGCGTGCTCATCTCGGTTTTAAAAGGAGAGGGGAGATTACAGTGAACGGAGCAGCAACGTGTGAACGCACACACACAAGGTTTTCTACTTTTCGCCCCACCATCGTTCTCACCATTACCAATGTCATCCCGTAGGAGCGAACCGGCCGATAAAATGTGCGAGAACGATAAGTCAGTCAAGTGCGAGAACGCAGAGGAAGAGGACGACGACATGTTCGAACAAGATTTGCTGGAGGATGCCCAGTGGAAACGAACGCAGCAAAACACGTTTACGAGATGGGCGAACGAGAAGCTGAAAACGGTGAACAGACAGATCGATGATTTGGAGTGTGATTTGTCCGACGGTCTTCTACTCATCAGTTTGATCGAGGTGCTCGCGCAGAAGAAGCTTCCGAAGCATAGTCAGAAGCCCGTCTTTAGGTCACAGAAATTGGAAAATGTTTCGGTGGCGTTGAAGTTTTTGGACGACGAGGGAATAAGAATCGTTAATATCGGTGAGTGGCTGACATTCGTGTTTTGTTGTCTCATTTAGGCTTCCCTCTATTCCACTTTTTTCTCCGTTCATATCATTCGTTTGAGTCATTCTCTTCTCTTTCTTCCCTTTCGAACGGAGAGGAAAGAAAGCAAAGAAAAAGAATTAGGAATAAGAGAATGAGATAGACCAAATTAACGAGTACATGTGATACGTAGTTTTCTTTCATTGTATAAATATATAATACATATACAGCGATTCTTACTAGTATACATGTAAAGCATATTTGACAGTAATTTAACTATTATTTTTATGTATATCTCGGTGTAATTAAGCGGATGTAATTATTATCGTTTGTCCTCTTAACAAATTTATTTTGTTCGATGGTAGTATAAATTTTATTCATTTCCCACATTTAATTTTTAATGTTGAATATTATTATATTGGACTATATTGGAGATAGATTTTATACATATTAAATAATATATTATTCTTCCGTTGTAAAAATATGCGGATAGAAGTATACAATTACAATCATGATACTAAACAAAATGTAAGTAGGTAGGTATAGTATAGTGAGGTCGTAAAATCGGTCAGGAGTTCAAGTTTACATATTTCGAGGATCGAAACAAATAATTTGAGACATTTTGGAGGGCATAAGGGCTTAGAACCTCGTTCCGGGCCGTACGATGTTGCAGTTTTCTAATTTTATGTCATAAAATACCGTGTGAACTGTTTCATTTTGTTTTGATTTTCGAGTTGAGACTTCGTCGATATATGTAGACATCTCGCGTCGCATCTGTCAACTTGTATTTCGATCTAAAAATTTCACATTCAAAAAGCTATTGTAACTGGAAACTCAGTTAGATACTTAAAAAAAAGTCGTACGTGACCAGCGATTAATTAATAACGTAGAAAAGACGTATCTCCGTACGTGACTGGCGATGAAGTGATAACACGAAAAGAAATATTTCTACGTGATCGGTGGTTTGTTCAGGTCATTATAAAATTTTGTGCGCGTCAAACGAATCGACGTAAAATATTAAGAAATACAATAGTTTCATGTTTCGTATATGCTTTTGACACACAGAGAGAATTGTGTTGCAAGAGAAAGTAAACTTATTTTTTTATATAAAAGTTTGAACGAGGACAATGTTATTATAGTACACATATTGTTATCGACGAAATTGTAAAGGATATTTCAAGTTCTGTTTAACTCTATCAGATGTCATCACTTTCCTTTTCCTCTGGTGTAACAACGTTTAGCAAAACCAATTGTAAATTAATTTCTAATTGGGGTTAGGTTGGGGTTAGGTTAGGGGGGGTACATTTCACGTTAATAAATATAAATAAACGTACGTATTTTCTTTGAAATACTTGAAATTATTAATGAACAGTGACAACGTAAAAATATAATTTACATTTCTTGTAATATGACTCATAGCAAGGAAAAAACACTTTCGCGCTTTATGAGAAGCTGCGCTTCTATTTGACTTAGTTCCTCTAACGGGTGGCTTGAATAGCATTTATACAGAAGTTTCATGGTTGTGACGGCTAGTTCCATAAGAGAAAGGAAAGTTCACATGAATATGGAAATTTTTCAATGGAAGATTTTTTGTAGAACAAGATATAATAATTAAAATAAAAATAAAATAGAGATAATTACACGGAATAGTAAAAGATCCTCGAATCGATGATGCTTTATTGAAATACTTTAAAATCTGTAGGATAGGAATATAGCGATAGTTTTATTACCTGTACCCACTTAATATTTCTGAGAATTGGCAATTATATAAAACGTGCTCCATCCATTCCTTATGATAGTCGTGAATCTTTAATTTCTTTCAAGGACTAATCTTTTCTAAGTATTTATAAGACATAAAAGGATTTGATATATGTAGGTATCAAACCATACATATTTTTTAGTATCTTCATGTACGTAAATTATTTTATATATCTAAATAATTCTAAAAACTATAAATAGTTTGCTCTTGAAAGTGATTTTGGGAAGCGGGAAGAGGGAGTGAGAGGGAGACATGGAAAGTAGGCGGGAAGGCAGGTAGGTAGGCGCACGATGAGGTGAAGGTCATATTTGCTCAGGTACAAGGGACGTCATCTTTGCTTTCAGTTTGCGTACACCTATGCTAAACTCTTTCTCCCGATAAGATAGTCTTTTCTCAAAATTAAAAAAATTTCGAGAGAAATACCCTTCTAACGTTTTGTCCACGTAATTCATTTTAATTCTAAATCAATTATGTTTTAGTCGTGTGTGTGTATATTTATAAATTATCGACCAAAAATGAAATCAGAAAACAAATCTTTTCGTTCGTTGTAATTGTACAATGTGTTAATTTAGTGGAAACATAACAATAACTGTCGCGAAGGTAAATGATAATGGCATTCTTTTCCGTCTTATAACTTATCAATACGTTCTTAAATTAAAATACAACTGGTTATCACGGCATGAAATGTTTTACCCGCTTAGCTTCATGTATAATATGCGTTTGTACTGAAGTCATTCGTTTAAATTTATATTTGTCGTAGCTCATCTGCTGTGGCATTATTTTAACTAATTATTTTGTTCATTCTGATAATGATCTTTATCGTACGATATTAAAGAAGACAATATTTTGTTAATGAAACTTCTTATTTACGTTTTTTCATTGCGCTGGATTTCTTCTTTTTATTCTTGTGTTTTACCCACGTATATATATACATATAGTAATAGTTTATCTATAACTGTTGCACTTTGCGATGTAGATAAATTTATCACCTACCCTTTACGATGAAGTAGAAAATAGAAACTTGCTCTTTCGAATTACTTGAAAGAATTTTATAAAAATAATCGAACGAGTAATATTTTTATCACATAAAAGTATTTCCTTGTGCGAGTTTAGAATTTCTTTGTGAAGTGAATTTGTATATGTATGAAAGAATTAGCGTACATGCAAGATATTAGTATTATTATCTTATCTTCTATACAAACGTAGAAATTCGTTAAAAAATCCACTGTTTATATGTATTGAGTTGTCGATCACGCTTCTTCTCGAGTGCCCATGACGTTTTCCTCGACCGTATTCCGCGGCGAGTTTAGACGATGACGTCATTGGTGGCTAACCGGTTACGTCATGGATTGAACACGCATTAGGAGCTCGTGCAGGAGACGATTTCCAAGCATCGCTGACTCCGTCCATTACTTCATCTTACCTCTGTCAAACATAATTGTTAAAAATGAGTAATTAGACTTTAATTCTAGACTGCCTATAGAAGTTTAGATTTGTATGATCTACAACTGAAAAAATATGAGAATAGAAAGCAGACATTCGTTATCATGTACAGTTGTCATGTGAATTTTTGCACATTATGTAAATTTCCCATAAACGCATAAACATCCGATGTCAACTAATTTATAATTACCAAATAATAACGGGAGAACTTGGGAGTTGGATGAAAATTTGGATGAAACACCGAGTCAACAAATGAATAATGAGGATTGAATTAAACCATAATTGTCGCCATGATTTTTTATATGATGATCTTCGTGTACTATTTATGTCAACTGGAATCAGTTTTCTTGCGTTATGAAATTTGAGATCGAAGCGAATTCTAAGTGTATTAACACATATGTGTATAGTACGTTTCTCCATGTTCTATAGTTTATTGGATAGTCCTAACACATTGTACACAGATACGAACTACATTTGATATAATTTCTCGAAATATACTCGTCATTATACCGGATCTGTGTAAATAGCAACCACGTAACACGAGATACTCTATTGTGTATAGTATGAATAGAGAAGTTTCTTTCGAAACAGAAGACTATTGTGTACGAAGCATAATTCTCACGTTTATAATTTGTTCAGTTATATTTGACGATCATTTTCTTGTTTATTTTAATTAGGTCAACGTTTAAATAGATATATTTGTGAAGAGAAAAAAGATATTCCAAGTCCTTTGAGCATTCAAATACCAAAATGTTACATTCAAATTTGAAGAATTAGGATTATTTCTTTGTTATACAGTTCATGGTTTTCGTCAATTTACTGTATATCACATTCGGCGACGTAGAAAACTCTTATCTAATTTTAATCGAACCGACAAGGTTGCGAACGTGTTTTCCTGAAAATAAATTTGTCAGATACTCAGGTTACCGCGAAGTTGCCAAAATTGATTAAAGCGAATGCAATTACCGTGATATTGATTCAAATGGTACTCTATAGTTGTCTCATTTCTAATATGAGAAAGAGGATGCAGTCGCCTAAAATATTTTGCACCAGTCATTATCATAATATATAGTCTCCCATTTGCTCCTTTGTTATTTGTACGGCAGCACTGTCGTGCTAAGAATATCAACTCTGATTCGTCCGTATTTTTGCTTGTAAAATACATTTATTCGGTGTCAATTGGAAATTGTAATAAATATGTTTACAAGTTGTTTTCTATGTTGGCATTGCAATCAAAATCTAAAGGTTGTAAAGTTTGAAGCGATAGAAATTCATATGACTCATCGCCGAAGATAAAATTAGAGCGTGATTAAAAAAAATTTTGCGAACTGTGTAATCGCGAATATTGATTACGTCTGACAAGCTATTATGACATAGTGTGCGCATAATATATATATATATTTATGGACATATCAGGTGACACAATCCTTTTATAAAAATATTGAAGTTGATGTTGTCTAATCAACGTGATATATCTTGTAATGAAGTACAGTAAATCATGGCTGACGCGATTTTAAATAAAATAAATAATAGATAATATAAAGTATGGTGAATATAACAAATAACTATTTTTCTTTTAGCTGTACTTCGCATCAAATGTAATTACTTTCTTTCGCAGAACTAGCGTTGATTCATTTTGATGTGTAAGCGTCATTTCTTAGCCATTGTATCACTGTATGGCTATTTCTGGCCGGAAATGTCAGAAATATGTCTGCACGTATTTTATATCTGTTCGTAAAATGCTCTTTAAAGCAGGTTTTCAATTAAACATATATTTTGTATCTTCAAATATGAAAATAAAGAGATGGATTTAATAAAATCGAAATAAATAGAAAATACCGTTTATTACACACATAAATACATAGAAGCAAATGTCTTAAAGAACGAGACAGAATATTTCGTTAATTATCAGGTTCCTGAGTAATAAAGATACATATTTTTTAACATAGAATTCTTTCACTTTTTTTTTACAAAAAATTATTTACAAGTCGAATAGTTTCATCGGTGAATGCTTTATTAAGAAATCAATGTTTTGTTACATACTAACCTCGAAATAGAAAAATAATATGTTAAATTAATCGTAGATTATATTTACACCGATCATGTGTGTATAGTGGTATTAGCTACCGTCCCTGGCCGTGATAAGAGCTCGGTAGTTTCTCTCTTGAGTCAATATTGATATAGAGAACAACTATTTCTTTCTTCTTATCTAACAGGCCTATCTTCTCTCTTTTCTTGATTTCAAATTAATCCATAAATGGTATGAAAATCTATCCCAGTGAAAATTTCAAAGATTATTTCTAGTTTTACAGTCTCAACTTTAACCAAATATTTGTCGAAAACGTAGTTTTATTTCCAACGTTATAATCTATGAAGGTAATTGTTGTTATTTCTGTATTTAGAGGTAGGATCACAATAGCTATTAGTTTATTCTTCGGATAAATCTATCACACCATTCTGAGCTGAATAACCTTTTTTACACTTTCTTACATGAACTAGGGATAAAAAAGCAACAGAATATCTTAAACCTATCGATTAAATCTATCGATTATATCTAGAACTATCTTCTAGTTACTATTTATTGTAACTAGCGCATCTACATATGGATGGCGAGCGCGTCTCACGTTGTCATTTTCGACAATGATTATAATAATAGTGGACATTTATCTATCCTTTTCGTTGACGTAAAATTAAAGAACTGCATCTATTGTGAATTAATTTTCTAAATCGCATTCGTCATTATTCCACTGCATCTAGTATTTCAAAATGATTTTACAGATTCAACGGACATTGTCGATTCTAAGCTCAAGTTAATCCTGGGTTTAATATGGACACTAATTTTACACTATTCGATATCGATGCCTCTCTGGAATGAAGAGGGTTCTCAAACAGAGGGACCAAAACAAAGACTCATCAGGTGGATCAAGAACAAAATACCAGAGTTGTCAATCGGTAATTTCACTACTGATTGGAACGATGGCCGCGCTATCGGTGCTTTGGTAGATGGAGTTGCGTCTGGTCTTTGCCCTGATTGGCAAGAGTGGAATAAAAATGACGCAATTCAAAATGCATCGGAAGCGATGCAATTAGCGGATGATTGGCTGAATATACCTCAGGTAAATGCTATAATGCTTGTTATGTTGTTTAAGGAAAATTTGTAAAAATATATATCGGAAAATTTTTTACGCTTCTCTATCTCCATCATCTATTGTATTTACTTGTATTTATTCTGACTTTTGTTCCTTCTTTTTTATTGTTATCTTTCTTCTTTTTTACGTTTAATAGATTCGTCTTTTCGCTGTTAAATAATAGTTTCATAGAGCTACGCGATAAAATAATGAGAAATTCATTTTTATAAATCATTCTCGTTCTAATTTAAAATTATTTGCAGCGATGAGAAAGTGATTGTAGATATTTTATTTTGCGCAATGGGATTAGTTTTAGAAATTAAATGAATTAGACACGAAAATTAGACACATGACACGAAAGTGAATGAAACGATTATAGAAAAGCAAACTAACTACTTTACTATTTAATTCTGTTATTCTTTTACATAGCTCATCAAGCCAGAGGAAATGATTAGTCCAAATATAGACGAAATGTCAATGATGACATATTTGAGTCAATACCCTAACGCAAAACTAAAACCAGGAGCACCTCTTCGACCACGTGTCAATCGAAATAGGTAAATCGATGAATAAATTCTCTCATTGATCATTTGTTATACGATAAAGCTAGATTTCATGAAATGACAGTCAACTATTATCGTATCGTATCGCGCGAAGAAGCTTTTTATGTCAAAATGTTTAATTGAAAAATAATTAAGAAGTATAAATTACAGTAGAGTAGGCATCTGAATGTAGAAGCAAAAATGTAAATTATTTCTTCTATATTTAGTCTCACGTATAAATAGAGAGAGTGTAAATGTTTTAATGACACAAAGTGGTATAATTAATAAATCTATTTTATTTTCCGGTTGCAGTATCCCGCCACCGCGGTAAGTTATGTAAATATCGTGTTTTCTTGCATCTTTCTCGGACATTCATATTTTTTTTTTTTATAATAAAATAATAGTTATGCATAGTTTGGCGCAATTAATTCCTGGCTATTCAATTCAAAGATTGTAACAACTTTGTTTTCTATTTTTCCCTAATAGACCACTTTAAATCATTCGGTTATTTAAATTTCGCAATTAGCTAAATTTATTGGTATGCAATACATATTATTTTCTAAGGCAATGAAAATTGAAAAATTGCATTCTTCTTGTACAGAACAGTTATTATTGTAATTAAGTGTACAAACTTTCGAATTACTATAACAAATTCTGTGCTCAAATAGTTTTTCCTCAGTCTGCTTAAATATAAGCTATTGTTGTTTCTTGTTTATTTTAATTGTAATAAACTAAGTTTTTCTTTTTAAAAAAAGAATTAATTTAGAACGTAAGCTTTCAATGTGATTCTTTATTTTCTGTATATTATTATTTTTTATTTTCATTCTTTATCTTTTGTGTATTAATTAAATTTTTTATTTCCTGCAGAGTACGTGCTTACGGTCCTGGTATTGAACCAAGTGGTCTAGTCATCGGAGCACCAGCTAATTTCACCGTAGAAACATTTTCTGCCGGTAAAGGAGATGTCGAGGTCATTGTGGAAGATATTCAAGGAAATAAAATTCCGGTGAGAACAATTTTCCGTAACATTAACATTTTTCGATCATTTAAAATACCTATATTTACGGCTGTGACTCAATTATGGTTTTTTATGCATTTATTAAAAATTTAATGCGTGTTATTACATAAATGTATAAAATATCTAAAATATAATAAAAATATAAAATAAATAAATATAAATAAATATATATAAATATATATAAATAAAATATATATAAAATAAATGAATTTGTTAAGATTTAATAAACGAAACGAATCTCTATTTCAATTCTAATTCTTGAGGAAAATACAAGTCTCCAAAAAAATTCGCAATTTAATCATAGTTCATCGGGAAATTTAAAGAATCTACAACTAAACTTCCAAATAATTTTATATTATATAACTTATAATCGCTACGTGCGCTACGATTGCGACGTTACGTGCCCATTTATCTACTTGCCGTGTATAATGTGGTTGACCACCATCCAGGAAATTGCTACATTTGTACCATAATCATAAATTGATTACAAACCAGGATACACGTGATGTAATAGTTTATTCTTACTTTTATACATTTCTTTTCTTTTCTGCAACAGTTACAGTACTCGAATTAATTGAAATTCATTTTATTACAACCTTGATATAAAAATATGTAACACAATTTTTACGTATGATTTAGTAGGTAGATAACTCTATTTTGCTGCCTTTCGGCCTTGGAAAGAGGGTTGGCACGTGGTTATGCCTACAAAATCAATATAGGATATTATACAAATACTTATACTATAAATATTTGAACTTTAAATAGTACAGGATTTAGTATATTCTTACATTAGATTAGATTTCATAGTTATTAATAACATTACGAATAAATAGATTTACACTAACAGAATTAATATAACACGCTTATTTGTGATAAGTCTGATATATCGAGTGAAATGAAAGAATTCTGTAAAATATATGTTTATATGTCAAATTGGAAGAAGGAGTTGCTTAATTTATACAGCGAAATGTTTCAGATACAAGCAATTAAGATAATAAGAATAGAATGGAGATTCTAATTTTGGCACCATTAGTTCAATTGTTAGTCAGTCAATCACACGTTGGCACGTACAAGCTTTGCTACACGAGAAACATGGATAAATGTACATTCGTATAAATTATACTTCTAACATCTACAGCTTCCCAATAAATACTCGCAGGTTTATAAATTACAATAAACTTTTAATTCAATCCGTGATTTTATAGGATTATGCTTTAAACAGCTATTCTGATTCAGAATATTTGTTTAGGTATTTGGGATTTTTTTCTGAAGAAACCTTCAGCTTTTTTTATCGATCTTTGCCTCACATATTTATCAACGATCGGAGGATATTCATCGATTTTTTCAAGTGAGAATAATCAGAATCGCGCAAGTTACGTGTCATTAAATAAAGTGTTGATAGATCTGTATGCAAAAGACTGATAAAAAAAGGAAAGTCTTACGACTCTTTTGGGGATAGATTTACAAAAATATCCAAAATATTGGTATTTTAGACCGGAATATTCCGTTAAGATGTGCCAATGGGTTGCATCATTGAAAAGAATAAATATGAATATTATTTGAATTTTAATTTATTTTAATTTAATTTAAATTTATTAATCTCATCTTGATCAAATTTAATTTAATTTAATTTAAATAATTTTTCTTCCTTAAAGGTTGATATCAAGTTCAACAAAGACAAAAATCTCACCTATTCCGTGATATATACTCCGAAGACGCCATCACCGCATAAAGTAAAAGTACTGTACGCCGGAAGAGAAATTCCAAAAAGTCCATACGTGGTGAATGTAGAAACACCAGCAGCTGATCCTAGCAAAATTATAGCAAGTGGGCCAGGATTACAGGCGGATGGAGTCTCCGTCAACAAACCTACTTTCTTTGATATATTCACGAAGACTGCTGGACGTGGTGCGCCAGTAGTTACAGTCTTGGACGAACAGGTATATTATTAAATAACATATAGGTCTTAACAATGCAATTAATATAATATCAATAGTTATCAACACAGAATAATGATAAATAATTACACAGAATAATTACTAAATAGAATTTAATAGAATCGAATTCAAAAGAATTTTAGAATTTCATACAGACAACACCTATATTGCACAGTAGAATTCGATTACACGATATAAATAATTTTGTAATCGTAAAAATTACGTCTAATTCACTAATTACCTCATCTCTGGGATAAATTTGTACAGCCTTGGAGTCGTATAACAAAGAATGGGTCCCTAGCAACTTTCACCGAATCTGTTCCTCAACTCTTATTATTCATAGCCATGCGACGCACTGCTCATACAAACGAAGGCTTTTGCCCTAGTATTTATAAATTTTAGCTTAACAAGATCCAGTTATACGATAATTAATTTCGATTATACGAATGATAAGCAGCAAAGATGGCAAGAACCAGAGGACTCCTATTATTCGACTGTTCGGTTATCCGACACTGATAGTAAATAGATAGTGTTACTGTACAGTATTGGAAATGAATTTCTATTTAGTTAATGATTATGGACAAGCATCAGAATTTCTACAAGGCAAGTCTGTGGGGCAGAGGTATGAGTATGAGCGGTGTTGGACAGAGAAGGTGATAGGTGCGTTTGTTTGCATTCACTGACTTCTCATTCGTTGGACGGATTGTGGATTCGACATTTAAATTAACATTGCCCATGAAAATAATTAGCAGTATAAGCAACAGTTTTTACACACAGTCGAGAATATGCATTATCATTGTATGAATTAGTTTATTTTTCTGTTAATTAAACGATTTTTATTACATATTCTAACTACCTGTTACGAATTCTGTTTTGTAGGGATCAAACGTACCTATCAAATTACGTCAAACTCTACCAGAAGTATGGAGGTGCGAATACACCCCTACCGAAACTGGTTTACACAGGATAAATATGTCTTTTGCTGGGAAATCAATACCTGGCAGTCCTTGTAATGTTAACGTAGGTTCGACGACAGATGCTAAGAAATGTAGAGCTTATGGACGAGGATTATTACCGAATGGAGTTCGTGTTCAAGACGATGCAGATTTCGTTATCGTTACAAAGGATGCCGGTGAAGATGTGCTTGGAGTTAAAGTTATTGGTCCCGGAGGAGTCAATCAACCTGTTCAGTAAGCAATTTTATCCTCTTGATAAAATCTTGATTAACAATTATTTATTAGAATTCGTGACGAAGAAGATATACAGAAGATGTATTTAATCTAACGAACATGATCATCCAAGCAACTTCGTAGGCTTATTTCTTCATGATCTTCGAATTAATCGAAGTTGTATGGATTTGATTTTCGTGGAACAAAGCCAAACAAATTTCACACACAGATTTGTACATCAATTTCTACTTAATCGATTGGTTATTAATAATTATTGAATCGAGCATTGGAACTAAAATGACTGTGCATTCCAGCTAATATTGAACGTCCACAAATATAATTTAATTCCATGTAATAATAGAAGTACCTTTAGGCTCTATGCTGTAAATGGCATTCGAAAAAAATTGACATATTAATTAATATTACATAAATTGTACGTGAGTTCAATGTACAGATTCAAGCTGAATACATTTGCATCGAAAGTTTCTACTCTTTTATAAATGTAATTCGAGGTTCGAATGGTGTAAAAAATACAGTTGAGGTTTCAATTAGGAATATGCAGTAGCAAAACTTCGTAAATTAATACTCTTAATTGACTTTTTCTTTTATTTTTATAATTGATTTTTTTGGCCGATTTATGGACCTCGAAGCTCCACTTATATATATATATTTTTTTTTTTTTCTAGAATGGTTAGAGTTGACCAAAAAACGTACAAGTGCAATTACACACCGATAAAAGAAGGACGATACGTGGTGATGATAACATACGGCGGAAAAGAAATTTACAAGTCACCGTTCGAGGTGAACGTTGGCCCTTACAAGGAATCAGCGATCAGAGCGTATGGGCCTGGCCTTCACGGCGGTATAGTCGACCAAACAGCCAAGTTCATTATAGACACGCAGAGGGAAACCGCTGGTCTTGGATTCGCGATCGAAGGACCTTCGGAAGCGAAAATCTTCTGTCACGATAACGGCGATGGAACAGGCGTCATATCCTACTTACCAACTGCACCAGGCCAATACGCGGTTCATATTCGTTGCGATAACGAGGATATTCCGAAATCGCCTTACATCGTGAATATTTTGCCGAAAGGGGACTTCGATCCTGACAAGGTCTGATTTTCATATATTCGTGGTCTATCGGCTTTCGATCGTGCCCTAATATAACAGTATTGCACTCTTTTTCTTTTAATTGATCTTAACGTTGCTTTGACATAGAAAGTCACTAGCAATGCTCGTTCGATCGTTCGTTCGTGCCTAAATTATTAACTCGCAATTGGTATTGCTGGGTAGATGGCCATTCAGTTTATATTGGATAGAAGTTATATTCTTATTTGTTCCGACATCTCTTGAATATTGTAGTTCGCTTCTTCGGTGCACACCTGAAATCGTTTCGCTGAACCGAGTGAATCAACGACGAGTGATTTAACAAAGTACGATTTGCAGGTTGAAGTGTACGGTCCGGGAATTCAAGCGGAGACTCTTCCTATTGGGAAACCGACAAATTTTACGGTGGATGTAAAGAAAGCTGGGCAAGCACCGTTGGAAGTCGTTATTCAAGATGTTCAAGGAAAGGATGTACCCGTTCGATTGGAGGATAATCACGATGGCACAGTGCAGTGTCAGTATACTCCTACGTCTGCTTCAAATCACGTTATCATGGTGAGGCATTGAAAATTTTGACAGATGTAACGTTTCGATATTCTATAAAATATCGCTTAATCGTAAGACGAGTTAATACATGAGATAAGATACTTAAATGACAAGATGGTGAAATATATCTTGATGAAACTAAAATAGGAAAAGAGATATGCGTTTGTTGATTTCAAATTATAACTCGAAAAATTGGCGGAATTTTACGAAATAACAAATACCAGGGGATAAAGACGATGATAAATGTTATATTGGAAAGTATTTAGAAGTACAGATATATCTAACTGTGCGTTAGGAATAAAATAAATTATATACATATTTAGAACACAAAAATATAAGTAAAATTGATATTATATAATTATATGATAATATTCGTAGGTGATTTACGGTGGCGTAGCTACGAAACACTCTCCTTATCGAGTAAAGGTAGAAGAACCCTTAAACGTCGCTATGCTATCAGCATATGGACCCGGACTTGAGAAAGGGGTCAAGTCGAACATACCAACGCATTTTATCGTCGATTGTCGCGAAGTTGGGCCAGGTGAACTTCGCGTGAGCATAAAAGATTCTGACAACAAAGAAATTCCATTTTCACTTTCGGACAACAAGGACGGCACGCATACTGTCACTTACGTAGCACGAGAACCAGGAACTTGCTCCGTAAATTTGAATTATGGAGGCATGAATGCACCTCAGTGTCCGATTAAAGTGAACGTTGAGTCGCATATCGATATCTCCGAGGTCAAAGTGGAAGGCCTTGCTCAAAGTAAGTATAAAATTACCTATTATTATGCCTATATCTAATTCGTTGTAATTCAATAATTATGAATATTACGATTAATCTAATTTATTATACTCCGAATAGGGAAGATTGATAATATTTTTTAGGACAAAATCGTCAGATTAAAACAAAACGATAAATATACACGAAAGCACTGAAATGGATCCTTATAGAAATTTTTCCAACACTTTTCTTGGAAAACTTTCTTTTTAGTAATAGTTCGGTCAAATACCAGTGCTTTTAGGCTATGGTTACAGTGGATGCGTGTTCTGAGAAACTCAATGCGTCAAAGCAATCAAATTCTTACAAGTGTATGTTTGTCGGAACACGCAACCACTATTTCACGATACTGATAAAAAAAATCTAAAATCTTAAAGTTTCTGAATCTTTAAAACATACCGCTAGGAGCTATGTACAATTTCGATTTATTATTATAAATAATAAATTCGAGAAGCACTCTGGTTGAAAGAGAATTGTTTTACAGTAGCGTTACAGAAGATTCAGAGTGTCATAGTCAGATAAATGCAGGATGATAGAATATCAGACATAAGCCACGCATATCTTTTTCGGCTACACTCATCGCCCTATCTTTATAGTTTTGTAAATGTTCATATCGTGAATTCGATGCTCGTATCTAAGATTTCTTAAAGACTAGGGAAGAATCTCTGAGCGAGTCGAATAAGAAATCTAAGCGAGTTAGTAAGCGATCGTAACGTTTACGTCGGTCTATGCAGGTCGTCTGTTTCCACTTAACCAAACGAAACTCTATCAATCACATCCTAATTATTTGTTCCAAGTAAGTACAGTATAAAAAGAGCATATCATGACTTAACGAATTCACAAAGAAACACGCTACAAAGCAAGACTTTGCGAAAGAGATCTGGCCTTCCTCAAGATTATTGGTTTTTATCACCACTGACTACTCTCATCGTGATCGCTAGTCACTTTGGAAGGTGCATGCGATCTTAAGGTTGTAATTAAGAAAGATAAAAGGCAGAGTAGAAAATGGGAAGAAAACTAAACAATTCGAAACTAAATCCATGTCACAGCGGCTCCAGTGAACAGCTTGCAGCAGTTCCTCGTAATAACTCAGGACGCAGGCAAACCAGCGGACTTTCAGGTGACGATAACCGCACCTTCGGGCAACCGTATCAAGGCACACGTGATACCAATTCGCGAAGGCTATCTCGTGAATTTTACGCCGACAGAACTAGGCGAATATCTGTTGGGGATTAGTTTCGGCGGAGTGCCGATATCCAACCAGCCGTATCGATTGACCTGCGTGCATGGCTCGGATCCCGAAAAGGTCCGAGCTTCTGGGCCAGGTTTAACCCATGGAATAATAAACAAACCAGCTGAGTTCGTAATCGATACTCGCGGAGCTGGACAAGGCAATCTCGGTGTGACGGTCGAAGGTCCCTGCGAAGCTGCCATTAATTGTCGAGATAATGGCGATGGAACGTGTTCCGTTGCATACTTACCTACGGAAGTTGGCGATTATGGTATCAATATTACCTTCAACGAGAAGCATATTCCTGGCTCGCCCTTCCAGGCGATCGTTGTAAAAGACGTCGATGTGTCGAAGATAAAAGTCACTGGGACCGGCATTCAATCAAACGGTATCGTTTGTCGTGCTTTTGCAAGGTTCCGCTTTTATTAACAGCAGGAGTGTTCCGGGTGTTTTCTTTTGCGTGTGTAGTGTGCTATAACGTAGGTACATATTAAGTGGACGGTGAGACGGATGAAGTATATTTCGAAGAAATTTTCTTTTGCCAAAGCAATAATGACTCGTTAATTTGTTTATCGATGTCGTTGAAACCGATCGACGTTTTAATTCTTTTAAGCGTATGATAATTTTACGTTTCATCTGCTGGATATTTTATTAACTTAAAGTAGAAAATTTACTGGTGTCTCTGAACATATTTTTAAACGAGCATTTTCATTATTATTAAATCTGTTGTTATTAGACGTAATATTACTTACATTTTTAGGAACGAAGTTTCTTTCTCACTTTTCTTCTTTCTCTTCTTGAAAATTTGCGACCATCTTTCCAAAAAATAGTCTTTTTTAATTGATAACAATAAATCAAGAATATTATTAATCGCAAATAATTCGTGCGTCTTTTATCTAAGATACAGGTGAATCATCGAAATGTATTTCATCCAAATTATTGTCCAACGTAATTTGAGTATTTTTGTTTGTTCATCGATTTTGTGATAGTGTTTATGCTGCAACTTATGACAGAGATGCATATTACACAGTTTGATACATAGAAAAAGTGCACTGTATGCATGCTTTGTGGTATTTTGAATTTTTTTTTGTTGCTTATTAGAGAAATTCATTATATTGAGATAGTTTGTATAAATTATAATTACAATTTATTATGTAAATCATATATGGATACCAAGGATATTCTTTTCCATCGAAAATATAGCAAACGAATATGTAATTGCTTAGGATTTCTATCAGATACACTTTTGTCGAATATATACGAGTCAGGCCCTTTTTTGTTTTGAAAAATTCTGGAATTTTGTATAAAAGGAATTTTTTATGTTTGCGAATTCGATCCAAATCTCGTTCCGAAAATTCTATACATGCGTATTCTGTCTGTGGCAATCGTGTTCATTACCCTTTGAATTTTCGTCCGCATATTCAATAAGTTTGAGACAATCTTCTGTTAGAATGTATGATACTACCGAGTTCTTTTTACTCATGTCATTTTTTTCTCTACATCAATCCCGAAGTTATCAGACAATTAACTAGTAAATATTCATATATTTTTGTTAATTCTCGAATAGCAAATTACGCTTGTTTAAATTGATCCTTCCATACGTTATCCATACGTTGGATTGTCCACAAAAGTTTACATCTCCTGCCGTAGTTCTTACTACCTTATTTTTGACAAGCGTTTTTTTCAAATTCATTTGATTATTATTTGAGTTTTGAATATTTTTAGTAGCACAGAAAGAAAATTACACTGTTTATAAGTTACAAGCAGCGCACACCTTTGCATTGTTTAGTGCGCCACGTTTGTCGTTGATATCTTTTTTAGAAGTTATGTTTCATATTTTTCATATGTTTCAAGATGCATACACGAAGCTATAAATATAGCTTCTAACTATTTAAGCTTATATTTCCGATTACTATTATCCATTTTTATTTCTATAAGTATTGAATTATCCTACACATTTGTGTAAATAGTTCACGAGTGTTTGTCACGAAATTTCAAAAAACTGAACTTTTCTTAATCTGTTAAATTATACATAATAAATATACGTATTGTAATAATATAATTTTGACAAATTTCAGGTCCATGCGTAAATCGTGCAACGGAGTTCACAGTGGATGCTCGAGCGCTTCCAAAGACGAAGAACGATCATGACAAACTTTCCTGCATAATTAACAATCCCAGTGGTAATACGACTGAGAAAGTGATTGCTTTACAAAGGGACGGAACTTATTGCGTCAGTTACAAGCCATTTGAAGAAGGACCTCATACTATAGACATACGTTATGACAACATTCCAGTTCCTGGTTCACCCTTCACAGTTAACGTTAAATACCATAGCGATCCTAGCAAATGTAAAGCGTACGGACCAGGTTTGAAAAAAGGATTCGTGAATAAGTACAACACGTTCGTCGTAGAAACGAAAGGTAAAATTCTCAAAGACAAAACGAGCAAATTTTACTGATTTGCCTGTACGAGTAGTATCGAGTTGGTGACAAAGTAATTTCGCTTTTGTGGCTATGCACTTACACATACATGTCCATATATTAGCTTTGGAAGCTTCTTTATGTCATCTTCATACAGAGAAAAGTTAATTTTGATTGAAAATATTTGTTCCTCAGCTTTCGATCAACTGTGTGGGGTAATTTGATGGTACCGTCTCTGGAACATAGAAGGGAATTTCAATAGAACTTAATTAGTTGCATTTACACATTTTTCAAATTTATATAACTTAATCGACCAAAGATAAACATCTCCTAACTACATTGTCTTTTATCTCTGTCATGATTCTCTCTTCTGCTTATTTGCTTCGTTAGTTGAATTAATTTGTCATATTTAAATTAGTTTTCGACTCTACTACTAGTCGAATTAATTTATAACTATGTAATTAGATAGCATAAAATGATTTGTAAATGTTTAGATGCTGGAAATGGCGGATTATCTCTATTAATGGAAGGCAACGACTACGCGCAGGTGACTTGCAAAGGAAACGACGATGGCTATTGCACAGTGGAGTATTTTCCACCGTCGCCGGGTGACTACGAAATATCCATCAAATTTGCCGAACAACACATTCCTGGATCTCCTTTCCAAGTCCAAGTCGTGGATGACATGCAAGCGAACAACGTGACTGCCTACGGCGAAGGCTTGGAAGTAGTAAGAGAAAATATATCGACGAAGTTCATGGTGAATACCTCCAAGTGCAATCCAGCACAACTGAATGTCACGCTGAAGACCAACAAAGGACGAGTTCAGAAACCAATAATCAAAAACTGTGGAAATGGTTTATTCGAAGTTACATATCAACCACCATCTCCTGACAGTGATCTACAAGTTGGAGTTATTTTCGATGGAGAAGATATTCCAGGAAGTCCTTTCAAACCGAAAGTTCTGCCCACTGTAGAGCCAAATAAGGTTGTTGTCACAGGACTTGGTGTGGCACCTGTTTGTACCGCATCTTTTCCTGTTGATTTCGTAGTAGACACCTCCGAAGCTGGTTACGGTGATCTGGAGGTTCAAGTATTGGTAAGTAACAAATCAATGTTATACCGCCTGTGTTATTTATTGTTGTTTTATCTATGGCTCTCCACTTTGCATAGCTTCCGATTACATTTTTATTTACAGTTTATATTGCGTTACATATAACTCGCTTAATATGTTCAAGTTTTTTCATACGCGCCTTCTCTAATAACATTTGCATTTTGTTCCAGTTTTCGTTAAATCACATTTTTATAAATTAAAATTGGGACCATAAATGGAGTGAATAACCTGTTAATTAATTTTATCTAATAGTCTTACGAAACGTTATTATCTTAGAACTACCTTATTTTAGAATCAATGATAACTATCCTTTAAATCTTTCAAGAAAGGTTCTTAAAAATAATATATAAATTTGAACAAGTAAATTGAATGTAACTTTTTAAATGAGATATGCAATCCCATGTACAATAGCTTCATGGTGACGTCAGAAAAATTATACATCTTGAAGTAGTTTCAACAAAATATATTGTGTTATGAATAAGAAAATACGAGGTTTCGGTTAAAAAAAAATTTACTTCACATTGAAATATCCTTCGCTACTCTGCTGAGAAAAAAATTATTTATACCAAATATCGTACCTCTTGGTAACAATTTTTATAATATGTAAAAACACTTCCTTGACAATTTTAGTCGCGCGAATAAAGAAAACGACCTGTATAATTTGAAGTACATTTAAACCGACAATTAGTTTTCTTGAATCTTAATATTAAATTGCGTCTAGGGACCAGATCAGGTGCCTCGTAAGGTCGAAATTCAGGATCTTGGAGACGGGAAATATAAGGCGACCTATTTACCCGATGATTGCGGCCGTTACAAGGTCAACGTTAAATACGGCGACAAAGAAATACCAGGATGCCCAATAAACGTGCAGAGCGTGTCCACCGGCAAAGCTGAGAAATGTAAAATCAAAGAGGGTATTCAACGTACTTTGGCTCAGGGTGAAGAGTACTGTATCACCGTGGATACCGAAAATGCAGGACGTGGTGCAGTGACCTGTCGCATACGATCTACTTCTGGAAGGTAGGGGAATTTCCATTTAGAATAATCGGATCGTTTATTTTAGAAATGGTGCAAGCCCATTTTTTGAAAAAATTCAGGAAACGAGGAATTTAATACATACATTCACGTGAACTTTTTATTTATAAGCAATGATTTAAATCTTAAAATATTTTCACTTTGTTTCAATCAAATTCTAATTGCAATTATTTATTTGAACGAAAATTCGTTAATAAATTAAACTGCATAATCATTTATTTTAGAAACGGTGTATATTTAAGCACAGAAAGACGTGGATTTTTCAATAGATGAAAACGCGAACAATTGAATATCTGGAAATAAAGGAAGATGGACTTACACCACATCCGAAATAAATGGTTCAATCAACGAAGAGTGTTGAGGTTGAATCGTTCGAATTTAGGCGAAAATAACTCTATTGGAATTTAGATGAGCACTATCGTATTTCTATTCGTTAGAAAGAACTCCATCATTTCTACACGATAATTCTAACAATCGTTCGTTTCTTTTGCTAATATTTAGTTTATAGAAATCATGTAGATGCATTTATTATTAAGTGAACATTAATCATCCGGTTGATGTTGACGGCGAGTAAATATTAGTCAGTCACGAAACTCTCGAAGAATCCCTTGTGTTTGAAATATTGGCATTTATCCGACATGCTATCGCCTTAGTAAATAAACGATTTACGTTTTGGCACAAAGTAGTGGCTAGTGTCATTTAAAGTAATAGTAGAAATGCCAGCCTTGACATTTCTAATTGCCAATAGAAACATTAGTATATCGCGTTTCATTATTGACGTTTTACGTGAACACTATCTTGAATTAATCCATTTTGCACATTGTGTACGTGATTATACATAAAAATTATAGAATTCTTATATATATATATGTATTCTAAATATAATGAATCTCAATGGAAGTTCGGTGTATTATAAATAGGGAAATCTCTTCTGATTATCTTTATTCTGTATTGCTTTTATTTCTTGATAATTACAAGGCGATAACATTAAAACAAAGTACCACTCATGATAGTGTTCAAGGAGTAAATTCTTCAAATTTTAATTTCTTAATTTTCTCTACAGTGTTACAAGATGTTTGTATAAACATTTTAGCGATAAGAAATATGAGCAAGTACGTACAGTTTGACTGTTAGTTTGAGTGTATTATAAAAAATATATATATAGAGTGTGACATAGGAACAATGCAATGTAGAATCAAATACTCGTGTACAATGGAAATCTCGTTCATGGAAAATCTTTTTGCGTGTGTTACTGCCGTTTTACGAGGCATCAGAAGGAACGTTGGCGACTCTATAAATATAGCTTACATACCAACGAGGCGGGGAGTTGGTAAGCCGTATCAAAAGACTCAACATCAATAAATTTACGATTCAAAAATAAATATCGGGGTCATGATGAAATTTTTAAAATCTGCTAGAACGTCCAAGTTATTTTAGCGAAATGTAACAGATAACGAGAGAGAAAAGGACAAGATTAAAGTAAAAATCTGTGAAAAATTGTAGAAAAGTTATATTTGACCGATCATGTGGGACAAACATTTTTCAGGAATTTTTTTTTATGATTTTAGCCTATCTCATCAATTTACCATTATTTTCGTCATTCTTGATTTACACACATGATCATTAATCTGTTCCTATAGTGACAATAGGGACAAGTATATTGAATTGGTTTCATACAAATTCGTTTGTTATAACTCGTGATATATTTTTAACGATACGTATGAATCAATGAAGAAAAAGACAAAAGTCTTGATATGTAAAAAATTTCCTCTTAATTTTAACACGTGTGACAATCTTTTTTTATTGTGTATGCTATCTTTCAGTGAGGTGGTGGACATTGATATCGAAGATAATGGCGATGGCACGGTGAACATATATTATACTGTGGCGGATGCTGGCGATTATACCCTCAGCATTAAGTTTGGTGGTCAACCGATACCTGAAGGATTTTACACGTTCACAGTAAGTCATTACTTCTTCTATTTCCATCAGTTTTCCAATTGATTACTTTTCATTATTTCATTCTTATTTTTATTTGACACGAATTACAGATTAAAACCTCTTATGCATATAAAATATGTTCATGCACATAATCGCATTACTACAAGGCTATAATAATATTGACATCATATACCATAAAAAATGATTCATTTAGTAAAAAAATAATGCGCATGAGCGGTCTCATGAGGATAATTTTATACAAAAAGATTCGGTAAAGTGTACCGTTGTTTCATTTCCTTTCACGAAGAATTATGAATTAGTAATCGTTTAAGTTTTGCTCGCATATAAAGTGAGATATCTCGACTTTGTTGTTGCTATCGAAGAAGCACAACAGGTGCGCGTATCCAACAGAAACACGAAGGAACTTTAACAGCCAATTAAATTAAATTGCAAATTTCTATAAACAATGTGAGCTTAATAATCCGCAAAGCTTGAATTCATTGCTAGAAATCGAATGAATATTTCATGATTTTATTCGATGCTCTTACAACAGAATACGAATTATGTTTGTGTATCCTATCTTTAGAATGTTTTGAAGTTTACTCTGTGTCTAGTGTAAAACGTAGTTTTATCGTTTCATCGCTTCATCGCCTGGATTTAGGTAGTGAAAGTGTTGTGAAGCATCGAACGATTTGGAATTTTATTTATAGATCTAAATAAACGAATTTATAAGATAATCGCAAGTGTGAGATGTACCCTAAGGTATCCTAACGCGTGTCCCTGAGATCGCTAAAATTCTTACGCGTTGTCAGTCAAAATCGTTTGAATCTTCTATTATCCTTTTTGAAGGGACGATCGAGAAAACTATTTCAAATTATAATTGCTTAGTTTCAAGCACCAATCACAACAATTATTCTTCCTATCATTGACTTCAGTGGAATCTTATAATTTGCATTTCACATATTTTTTTACCATATGATATATAAAATATTGAATGGCGCAGATTCTTCGAGTGTTTCAGACTCTTCGACCACGTACTTATTTTCTGTAACGGAAAACAGTGGTTAATTGAAGACAGAATAGAACTTATGCCAAATGGTAGAACCTGCCATCTTGAACAATTGTGCAATAAAGTTGCATTATGTATCATTAATTTTTTATGAAGGAGATGCGTGGTTTCTTGCTAAAGGATGGGTGGGGCGGCAGGCATCTAACTATAGAGACAAGATATACTGCAGGATATATTGTCGACTTTAGTTTAGTCTCCAGTGAAACAGTTCACTTCGAGGGTTCATTGGAATAGTGTCTGTCAATTTGACATTACTCCTATACTCATTCCATGTGGAGTGTCTAACGTTCCGTCCAAGTGCATTATCGAGTAGTATCGTTCTCACTAGAAACGTACCAAGTGTTATCGTATCGAGCTTACTGAAACTTTGTAAGTACTTAACAGCATTTAGAAAGGAGGCCAGACATCTTAGTACCTCTTGACAGCTGACTTGGCAAATATCTCGAGATCATCTTCCACGTTTCGTATCTCTTTAAATGAAGAAATCGTTCTTTTACATTGGTCAGGAAGAAAACATAAACTTGTACATTTATTTTATTCGTTGGATAACTTTTTAAAGATATTTACGTACGTTTTTTATATTAACTGAATTTACATTGACTTCATACGAGTATCAGTAATAAAAATAGCAGTTAATTTTTGAAAAATAATAAATTTATAGCAGCTTGGAAATTTATAATAGATATTAAAAAAAAAGGCGGAATAAAAAGAGTCTGATCGTTCATCGAAGGTAACAAAATATATGATTTAGTTAGATGACGTGTTAGAGGCGAATAAAATTATTTTTTTCTGACAAATATCGCTATAAAATATTTTCTTCCTCGTGACAACAGAAATAACCAGGAATGTAAGACAAAATTCTTTCTAAATTCAAGAAGAAGATATTTTCTTCTTTCTTTTTATAATGTTATTCTTCTTTCACTGGCGCGTTATCAACAAAATTTTATGCAAGTTTGAAGACAATTTTAGGTAAAAATATATCGAGCAATGATAACATTTTTTAGATAAAAGATTTTGGACCTTCCGAGGATTACTTTTTAAAATATGAAATATAAAATATGATTTATAGTTAGAGCAACGTTATTTTATACTTGCAACAATCAATTGAAATTTCAATGCAACAATCTAATTGTTTAATTATCGTATTTATCCATTTTAATTGATTTATTTTGGACTCTGTTCTGTATTGCCACATTTGTAAAGATAAATTCCAACTAAGAGTGTTTTCTGATTCAACTATACGATCATTGTAACCAATTCTAACACAATGATACCTGCTGCCGAGGGAACAGTTCAAGTAAACGTTTGTTATTTTAGTAAAAAGCTAGCTTTTAAATGAAAGACGTATGCAGTTTTCAAATAGATCTTCGTCGTTTCTTTGAAATTTCATTCTTTAACGCCTTGGAATTTCTGGATATTTTCTATTTGCAATTTTATCTTTCAAACAGCTTCTCAAAAATTCTGCGAATAATGCAAAATTCACAAATAATTAACCAAGATATTTATTTTTCATCGCTCACTGTCGTATTTTTTCTTCTTTTCTATATTTAAGATGAGAATCTTTTTATAGCTAGAAATGTTTCCATGAATCGTTCACTGTTTTTCTGAAAATTATTTTCTGCTACCTTCCATATCAAATTGACTACAACGGTCTACAAATATATAGCTGTCACTAGTATAAACGCTTGGAAGTTTGTCAGAACACGCTGCTTTACTGCTCAGGCAAATTCGTTAATTATCTCTAAGGTGATGTAAAGAGGAACAGTTGTCTTCGTTCCAGACTTGTAATATATGACTGTTAGCTCATACATATGCAAATTTTCCACCAATGGCACTAAACTTACTATATATATATAATAAATATTTCTTTATTTTATTCTTTTAACTAAACTTATCTTTAACTCACTGACAAGAACAAAGTAAAAAGTATTACACCATAAATCAGGATATGTACATTAACTAGGAATATGAATAAAATGTACAACGTTATTTTTTCATTTAATCCTATTAAGCGTTTTGGTTTTGAAAATATTTTGAAGAATCATTTTTATCAAGATACCGGTGGGAACTACATGTTCTTAGAACTCTGATGATATTTATAAATGCTATTTTTGTTCTCTATATACATTTATTCTGTGATAATGTTCTCAACGTTACCTGAACTATATTCAGATGTTTTGAACAAAAATAAATAGCAAGGAAGAATAAAAATGATGTGATTCAGAGTAGATAAAAGGTAGTACAACAGAAGTAACGTGGCAAAGAGTTTGCTCAACAATCTTGCACATAGCAAAACTTTTTGAGTTGCTTTTGAAAGACGAAAAAGCAGCCAGGAGAAGCTAGAGAAATGCGCTATAGAACCAGAGTATAAAGTAAATGCCAAAGCTTGGTGTAACGTGAGAAGAAAAGCAATTCGATACTAAATTTAACGCTTTCAACAATTTATATGCAACGCAATGTTTATCCATAATTTTACCAACATTTTATTGAAACGAATAAAGGTAGTATGAAATATTATGCATAACGTATCCTCGTAGAGGAACGATTTCACATCAGCATGAAATGACGTCCGTTTAAATCGCTATCTGTTTATTAGAATAGCGACAGAACGATCGGTGAGATGAAAAGGAAAAAGCTCACCGATAAACAATAATCGAAGGGATACAGAGAATACAGTACGAGCTATTTAAGAGTTTTATGCGAATCTATTGCTGATCTACTTTGAAATTCAATACGCATCTGGTCCACCGTGGAGGTCTCTTAGACTATTTCGAGTGCAAGTCAGGCTTTCCCAAATTTATAAACAGAAACGTTTGGACCAGTGGGTGGAAGGGGGGGGGCCGAGAATTAAATTAATACGAGAGGTTGGAGATTAAATATCTGTATTTGTCTGCCGCGTTGCTTACCGGCCATTATATTGAAACAACGTGGATATAAAATGATATGAAAAGTTCATCTTTCTATATTAACAACGAATCCTGACAGTTCGAAAGTACAGGAAATTGCAGAAAAATATCGTTGCAAACTTAGGTTCGCGACGATAGATTCATAGATTCTCTTTTCTTTAGTAAAATAAAATATCTTCTGTTTTTACAAAATTATACGGAGATATAATTTGGCTCGTTGTATATTTAACGTCACTTTGCTTTTCAGTCAGAGTAACAAGTCTTCTTCTGGTTACGATGAATTTCTCATTTAATCTACAAGAATTCCAGCAAGTTGGAATTGCGTCGTTCGCGAGACTGGCAATCGCATTGAGTTGAATACTGAATGAAATTTCCACAATTCCAGTGAACATTCTAATTCAAACACGTAATTAGTACAGTAGAAGTCCATTTATCTGAACTGTCCGAAGAACAAGGAGTATAAATAACTGGAATTCGTACAATAATTATTAGGAATTCAAGGTATAATTTATAATTTTTTGGATAAGTAAATTTGGTAAATTCAGTCGGTGAAAGTTGAGTTACTCGGGCGTCGACTGAAATTTTGTTCCAATAAATAGAGTTCAGATAAATGCAATTCTATCGTACTGTCACCTCTGACATAGAATATAACACAGTGTTTACAGAAATGTTAAATTCTGTACAACGATGCTACGAATTAGCATAGAGAACACATTGAAAGGAAGTAACCTTTTTTATTTTGGAAAACTAAACGACATCGAAGATTAGAAATTGGATGCGCAAGTAAGTTAGGAGTTCGATACCGCAATGAACATTTCGAATTTCTTCGATTAGAAGTACTAGAGTGTAATTTTATGCGATTACTATCCTTTACCCTTTTATGACGTGGGTGAGTGGGGGCTAGCCAGCTATTATGGTAACATCGAATACAGCATTGTGCCCGAAATTACGTTCAGTTAGCACGAGTTCCGTGACGACCATCGTGCTGGCTGGTTCCTGCTGTTGTATATTGCAACAAAACGTTTTGACGCGCATCTTAAGGTAAGCATCCTATCGGCCAGATGATTTAAAGTGGATAGATAAAAAGAATGAAGAAAAAAGAAGGTAAAAGAGAGAGAAAATTTTGTTTTCTACAGTAGTTACATACGTGTATGTGTATATATGTATATGCATGTTAGCGATTTAGCCCTCCAGTCGCGGTCAACGTAGAAATCCCTTTCTACTTGTTCTGTTCATTTCAGCGGGCTATTTCCAAATTGCAAGTTCGCGAATAAAAATATTTCCTTTTTCTCCAGCTATTTTCGTTTCTTTTTTCTATTGCACAATGAAAGTCTCTTTGTGACAAATGTACATAAAATTTTCGTTGTCCATTTTGTGTAACAAGATATACAAATCGCCTGTAGCTGGAGGGTTGAGGCTTTGGTTGATGATTGACGATGGTTTGGATTTATTTTTTAAACGCGTATATGTACTTGGAGTAAAAAATTGTTCTTACATCGAGTAAAGGAAAGTTTCGCTGGCGATTTCACACAAATCACCTGCACTTTGTTAGAAAGCGAATCAACGTACTTATCATCTGTTTACACAAAATTGTTTTTTTTTTTTTTCGTGTATTTTGAATACTTTTCATCGCAACGAGCAAAATTTGTATAATATGTAGTTCTCATGGGTTCGATCAAAAGATGTGAAAAAACACTATGACTAGGTGCATCGCTTTATAATTCGTAGAGAATGATAACCGATTGTATTGGCATTTCGTTTATCTATTTGCGATAAAAGAACTTGCAAATTTAGCTGTTTTTATCTGCATCGTGTCCACTTCATTATCACTGTATCGATTTAATTGGTAGGAAGAATAAAGACGAACGAGTATAACAATGTAACAGGCGAATAAAGGAGAGAATAGATCATTTTCATCGTTTTAAACATTTCTATTAAAATTTCAATTTCCTCGAATTGTTAGAATATTGACATAGTTGAAGAACGAAAATATGAATTATAAAGCAGATGTACAACGTGTTCCTTTAATTTCTCGCACAGTGCAGACTCAAAGAAAGTAGAATACGAGGAACAAAGAAAAGAATAGATCATTTTTATTAAAATTTCAATTTCCTCGAATTGTTAGAATATTGGCATAGTTGAAGAACGAAAATATGAACTATAAAGCAGATGTACAACGTGTTCCTTTAATTTCTCGTACAGAGCAGATTCAAAGAAAGTAGAATACGAGGAATAAAGAAAAGAATAGATCATTTTTATTAAAATTTCAATTTCCTCGAATTGTTAGAATATTGGCATAGTTGAAGAACGAAAATATGAACTATAAAGCAGATGTACAACGTGTTCCTTTAATTTCTCGTACAGTGCAGATTCAAAGAAAGTAGAATACGAGGAATAAAGATGTTGCACTATATATAAAGTGAATATTTAAAAAATAAAATGACCAAGTATTAATGTGCAAAAGATCGTAATATTCTATCGACTTTCTTTCGTACAATACGTACGATCAACCGTATCGCATATTAAATTAAAAGCTTGCGCGTTTCGACCGGAAAAAGCCGAGAGGATTTAATTTTACAGGTGTGTTTACAAGATTTTGTAATGAATTTTTCGCGTGATACGTGTTTCGCAATAATTCTGTCGCGGTTACATAATAAATTATATACACATAGCAGGCTTTGGCTTGGCACCAGTCTTAAAATACGTAGATTCTATCGTAATGACCTGTAACAAGTACTATCGCCTCATTTCAGAAGTCCCCTTGTAATTTCGTCATTTATGTTGACATATCGACCCATATTTATAATGCCTATTCTTCGAAAAGAAACGTAAGCGTGTAACACAAATATCCTGGAAACCTATCGGTTCTTGACAAAATTGTAAATTCTCTGTTCCGTGTAATTACGCTTGACGATGTCTCTCTCTGTCAGATTTATGGAATACGCTACTAAACAAACGACATTATTTTCTTCTTATTTAAATAATTCTGTGTTGTAGAAAAATCTATATACGAGATTGGGTATTACAAAGCGTTTTTAAAACAATGTTCCAGGCCTCAGAGGAATATCGAGAACATAGTACGCACAAGACTCACAGAGCCAAGAGGACTAAACAGAAGCAGGAGCAACACGTTGTAAAACAGCACAGTTCTACCGTCCAAGAAAGCTCCAGTGTTTCAACGAAGAAGAATTTCAACGAGGTCCGATTGAATAACATCCTCTTACCGCTGTTAGACGGCACCGTAACATGTAAGTAACAATCGCTAACAATTTTCCAGAATTCACAAACGATCTCAATGTGTTCGTCGAATTTCTTTTTCGGCTAAACATAGTCGACGCATAATGTGCAATAAGCTTACTTATTTAACAAAGAGTAATTCTTATTTATTACGATGATGTATATTTTCTTTGGAATTTTGAGCTTCAGACAGTGTGAACGATGGTAACGAGGAATTCCTTTTTTCATAAAAATTAATTTTCTTTTTAAATTTGCACGTTGTATGTAACATAACCGATAGGAACTGTATACAGTTTATTATAGTAAATATAATACATTTGCTGCATTCGTAGATTCTATATGTATAATAAATTAGAAAAGTTAATATTTTTGAGGAAAAAGTATTTGATAAAATATTCGTAACTAAAATATATAAAACAAAATATATAAATTGTCGATCTTCTTTCGTGCTACGTATTTCATTAACTGTGAAAGTATCGCGTTTTATATCAAATAAAGTTAAAATTCATTGTAAAAAGATTTACAAACATTCTTTATATACGAAGAGGGTATTTCTATATTCTTTAGTTTTCGGTGGACAAAATTTCACGCACAAACAAACTGTAATTACGAAGAGAGTTTATCTGTCGTTTATTTCACTATCCTTATTGGAATTTGTTCAAGGATAATATATTTTTGATCCGATAGATTTCTCAAACAATAGATGCAGTGTTTTAAACGCGCTAACCAACCAATATCATCGTAAACGATGGTATTTAGGTTTCTTGGCAAGATATAAAGAATTCCAACACATTTCTACTTCAATGCTCCTCGGATTATACAAAAAGAATTTTCATTAATGCAGCATGGAGATTAAACCGATTAAAAATGCTATACGTAGCTGCAAAACGAATAAAACTGTATTTTATATTCAAAGTATTCCTAATGATTAAGTGATCAAGTATACAAATAATAATCGAGAGATGATTTACGAATGAATCTTCGCTTTTAATTTTACTAATAAATAACATTGATAAATAATAGTATTAACGATTAAATATCGATAATAGTTATTTAGAAACACCGATGATAATTTATCGACGAGTTGTATGATATTGATTGAAACGTTGCAATAATCTTGGTCCATGAAAATAATTACAATTTCTGAATAATTACAATTAATATGCCTAGTGTTATCTTTGTCGGGTGTGATTATTCCAATACGCGTAAATAGCTTGCTATGCGACGAAGAAGATTGGACCAAAGAAAATGCAAAATCGTAGGAGACGATTCGATCAAATTGAAGATGGAAGGTACAAATGAATAACAAAATCATTGGAAACAACTTGTAACGTCTTGTTACGTATAATCAAAGTTGCAACATTGACCGTAGACAGGACGAATGAAACGATAAACACAAGTTCTAGCACCACTCATCTTGTTCTTCGTTCGAAATAAAAAGAGAGAGAGAGAGAGAGAGAGAGAGAAAGATATGTCGACGCTAGTGTCGGAAGCGAGGCGGTGATATTAATACTGGATGATTAAGTGACTCCGGATGTACGGATTCGTCATTGGCCCAAAAATCGAAGCCCGAGTTTCAAAATCTTTAACTAGAACGATGGAAATCTTGGAAATATCTTTTCTCCTTCTCCCCCATTCTCTTTCATTTTCTCCTCGTTCAGCGGGTTTTTACGTCAATTTACGCTCTTCAGAATATAATTAAAAAAAGGTAGAAAATTTCCTCTTTCTATCTTTGGATATTTCATATATCTTTTTGTATTATGTGGAATTTTGCATCTAAATTTCCGACGAATGCATACAAATTCGTAGCTCGATGATGATAATCATAAGCTACGACGCTTATAAAATTGCAATTTTCAATGCAATAAGCGTCTCTGTCGAACGTAAAATAAAATTTTAATTTTAGAGAAAGATCGCCTACGACAGTTCGATAATTAAATAACACAAACTCCATTTGTTGCGGAGCAATAATTTTTTAAAACGAGCCAAATGAATTCGTTCAATGAAATTTTTCTTCGAAATGTTCGTTCGTCTCACGGAGAGAAGCACCCACTGATACATGGTGCAATGCGTCAGATATAAAATACTATTGCAAAGAACGCGTGTGATTAGATATATCGATGTTGTTAATCACCAACATATTAAGTTCGGTGATCAATTTCCTCGGTTCTCGTGGATGTCGTTCTCGCGTCGATATCTTTGCAACATTTCGTGCAATTTAAACGCACGTGAGTAACTTAACGTCGTGTAAATTGAACGTATTGCGGTGCTTTGCAATTAATCAAGAGGCTCGCACTTGGATTTCTCGTGTGACTCGTGTTAACTTTGGCACGCGTTTAACGGGTACGAACCCCCTTGCTCGACGATTTCCCTGCGCAAAGTGGAAACAGTGAGCCAGTGGAAGGGAAGGATATTATGCGCCAAATTCCACTCTCTTCTATCTTAAGAATTCCGCGATTCCTTCCACATAATAAAGAATTATGTAACCGTCTGCGTAAATGACCCGTTTCGTTGGAGAACGTAAAAATATCAAAGTGGACGAAGCGTGTCGAACGTTTAAATCGAAGTGATATAAGTGGATCAAATAGCTGGAACATGAGTCTGATCGCACGAATATACACAGTCATCCATAACGTAAATTTTAAACAGATTATTTTTATTAAATATCAGACGACAAGCTTCCAATTTGTATTTAATAATGCTGTAATTCTTCGACTTTTGAATGTCCGAATTTTGTTCCTGTTTTAACGGGAGCAAAGATTCGATGATTTAGCTAGGAATTTTTAGTAGAAATTTTCTTGTAATCCAAACTTGTAACGAGCGAAAACTTTGACAGATTTGTTAATAATGAAATTATTGGCTGGAAAATGATTTAGAATTCAGAAGAGTGTTAAGTATGCTAAATATAAATAATTATGATTAAATTGATAAGACGAAAATGAATATGTATAATTAGGTTTCTCTGTAAAATTTTATAGCATTTTATTTGAAGAAAAATTGCCTCTCGATAGAAAGTTTATGGGTGGCTGTAAGTTGTTTAATATTCGCGAAACTTTTGTTAAGTGTTCTTGTAGTTTAAACATAATATGAAGATACAATGAATTTGTCGTCGACAGAGTCACAGGTTTATAAAAGATTCGAAATGTATAAATATCCATTCGATCTAAAAATACGGTTCTATTGCCAGATTCTCTACGTCTCATTAAGATTGGATTTATTAAGGTTCGTATTGCCAAGAACCAATCATATTTCTCACGTTACAAGCAATTTACAATGTACAACATCGGTCGAAGGTTAAGCAATGGACCAATGTAAATTGCTTTTGCATATCTGTATCTAATCTTACGCGATTAAACGTTTATTAAGTTAAACACCGGTGCGTAATATTAAATGTGTGGAGGACGCTTAAACATGTTGGTGACGAGACAACTTGATATTTAGCGTAGTTGCTCGATGTGCGTACACAAATTTATTATTAACACTAGAACTACCGATAGTTAACAGGAAGCTATTTCTACCAAAACTAAATTGTGAAAATGACTGGTCTTTAAAAAATACCTAATAATAGAATATTTTTATATTTATTGATTTATTACTTTCTTACAGAAGCAATTCCATTTTACGTAGTACATTTTTGGTATTATCAATCCATCTGGGACCATGATCCCTGAAAGAGGGTTGACAAATTTATAAAATCGTTGAACCAGTCATTTTCACTGCTGTGGTATTTCCGGTGTCAGCATTTAGCGATCTAGCGATTGATCTGGTTAATTGGGGTTCGATAAACAGATCGCAGGACCCTTTTACACTTTGACAAGTACCAGTCGTATAAGTAGCCTTGATACAAAATTATGTTAAGTTTGAATACATAAAAAACGGAATAAAATTCATTATATAATTCTTTTAGTTATCGTTGCGAAAGTCATTACATCATTGTGGAAAAAGATATAACACGAAGTAGGAATTTGAAAATAAATAAAAAAATAAATAACTGGTGTGGTAGTTCTAGTGTTAATCGCTACAAGATTGCTCGATACTAACTAACTGATCGTCTTAACGATTATCTTTACTGGTCGACGAGTACCGGAAAGTTTAAATTCAACTTTGATCGATGGTTGCACGTAGCAGTGGCATTGTTTTGCCTGCAGTTTCTTTATCCTTACGTTTTGTACTTTAAGAAGATTTCAATGTTCCGAGGCAAAACTACATGATACGCATCGTCCTCTGATTCATGCGCAGCTAATGTATTTGAATAACAACGCGTATCCTTCGAAAGGATTGACAACATTTCGTCACAATATCAAAGATAAGATATTCATAGCGAAAAGTTTGTTGGTTTTCTAATTAAGCAAGGTTGCGTACAATTCGTGTAGCTTTATTCAAAATCGAGCTTCGTGAAATTTTGCTATCGTTCGTCACTGATAGCGAAAGAACCTGTTCCAGAAAATATTACAAAATATCGAAATACAAAATAGAATGTATATAATGCAATATTTTATAAAGGAGAAAATTCTTACTCGAAGGATTTACGAGAACACTGTTTTGTTCCATACTTTTGTCACAGGATCTGTCGCTGAGAGCACTAGAAATATACCAAGCTCCCCTTTCTTCGGTATTCCTCTTAAACGTACTCTTTACACATCGCAAAGACAAAGAGCAATCTGTCATTAAAAAAAAAAAAAAAATACATTTTCTTCTGGAAATTAAAAAATTGCGAATAATTTACTTTATCAGTGCGGATAATAAAATAGCGTTTACCGAATTCGTCGATCAAATTTTTCTATCGTTTGTGTACTCTAAGCTCTTGTACTATTTTCTTATCTCGATTAAAGGGTGAGATGCGTTGCTATGTATGAACGCGTAATTAGAAGACACGGGAAACTCGAAAGCAAACCGTATACGTACGGTGGGGTCGGTGTGACAGAGATAGAAAGATTTATTAGACACGAGGCGACCACTGCATGATATAAAGTCCGACGGTAGGTGTTCTGGAAAAAAAGAAGGTCTCCCGGGCTGGCATCGTCTGCTCGCGAAGCGATGCCCGCTTCATCGTCAGTCGCGCCAGAGATGTGCCCTCGAGAAGTCGATTAAACGTCGTGATCCAGCTGGAAGCGATATCGGGATAACGTTTTCTCGTGTTGGAAGCAACTCTACTGTAACGAGGATTTCTAAAGGGGAGACGAAATCCAGACGATTTCTTACGGTGTAACTCGTTCGGTCGGTCCTTCTCCTGCCACGACTTTAGAACGTATTATCTTCGTTTATGTTCATTGGCGTTAGAAAAAAAGAAAAAAAAAAAAAGAAAAGAAAAGAAAAGAAAAGAAAAAACATTTACATTTTTCCTTGTCTTCGCGTTTCGACGAGATATTTCGCACACCCTTTCGAGGATCCTCATCGATAATATCGGGACAGAAATAATGAAATTCCTTTGCTCTCTCGCAGCGGAATAGTTGCGAATTTGATTAATCGATCGCTAATTTATACATTTGCTAATTTATTACGTAACACACATCGAATTCTATTTTTACACGGTAGATTGGTAAAAATCCGGTGCGAGGGATACAGTGCGTGTGGAAAATGGAAGATCGCAGCCAGACGTGAAAATACGCAATAAACGATACATTGTTTTCGAACAGATGGTATGAAAATCTTATTTATCAACTGGGATTTTATCGAATGCTGGAATTTTAAGTCACTTTCGTCTCTCGAAACAACGTGAAAATACCGAGGGAAGCTTCCCGTGGGCGAACGAGTAAATTCGAATGGACATTTTTAAAATGACCCCGTTTTACTCGCGTTGCATCGAATTAAATTATGTACGAAAAGAATCTTTTTTTTTCTTTTTTTTTCTTTTTTACATCGAGATAAGTCGAGATCGTGTAGAAACAGAATTAGATGTAGTTTATTTGGTCGAGAGTTTGTGCTTCGAAAGTGTCCTCTTCTTTCTCGTGTTCTTCTCTCATCCGCCGTTCCATCTTTCGCGCGACATTCGCGTTTTTAATCCCCTTTAAATTATGTAAATTAATTCGATTCGATAAAAATAAAGTGGAAGTATGAAATAATAAACCTACAAAGGCGCGGAGAATCGCAGTAGTAAAGATAGATTAATCGATTCACATCATGCCATTACGCATCAACTTTATGGTGTTTGTTCTACCTAATTAGATTCGATTCGATCGATACACCTGGATATATTTCAATGACCCAGTCCTTTCGAACAATTCCGAGTGATTTAAATTCCTCTTAGCTTCCTCAGCTTGTGAATCAGTTAATGCAGTGATTTAGAAATGAATTCTAATTTTTCGTCAATCTTTTACGATCAAATTCTCAACCACCCGCCATCGATACGATTCTACAATTTTTGAAAATATTCGATGCCAAATTATTGCAGATAATAATTACACTGATCATTCACGTGCCACACACGCTAAGACGCTTCATTAACGATCAGCTAATATTAGTAGCTGCTTAATTTTAGAATATCAAACTCTATCGACATTCTAATAACACGTTTTCGTTAACAACACGATCCAATTAATCTTTACTTTATTGTATACTTCTGCAAACGTTTCTCTCCTCTGTTCACGTCAAGTTCCGTACAAATATCCAGTTGTTATTTACTTAACATTGTATCGTGTTTGACAGTCGATTATAATCGTTCGAATCGTATTGTCAACGATCGTATAATGTTATTCGTATCAGTGAGTCGACCGAATCGAACTATTGGATATGGTTTGGGAGGAAGAGGAGGTCGAAACCACGTGGCAGGAGCTGTCGACCTTCTACAGATACGGATCGAAGACTATTTCGTACAGTTCGTACGATTATCCTGAACGTGGACCGGTCTGTTACACCTGGAACTATACGGGAAAAGCAGCAGCGCCAGCAGGATCCGATTTTTCTTCGTTAATTTTTCAGAGTGTTTTCTACATACAAACGACAAAAGGTTTCAGTGTTCCGGAAATTATTCCTAGTCATTAGCTTATTTATTCCTCTTAGGTACACACCACCTATACACGGGATACTTCAAAAGACAACTTATTCTTATTTGTTATTCGCCTTTCGCGTTGTTATTGCGTTTTAGTTGATAAGTAAATTATTTGTAAAAAAAAAAAATTTTATTTTCATATATTCCACTATTCGGTGATCATTGAATAACACAAACACACACAAATTATATGGAGATTGAAGAATCTTAGTCGTTCAGTTTCTCACAATTCTTACAAATTCTTACGACGTTGCTGAAAGGATATTCTTAGATGAACAAATTTGTTATCTTTATAACGTTTTAGAGTGTTCATTGTAATATCTCCGTATAGTTAGGCGAATAGTATAATAGATCGTATTAGACATAGCAGGGATGATAGGTAAACGGAATAAAACTTTTTATAAATCGATAGCACAGCTTTTGTACTTGGAAGATGATATCGAGTTGAATCGTCTACGTAAATGAGATTATCTTTTGTCACGATTCCATTTGCTCAATTTATTTTAAATTCACATTTCCGTAAATACGAACCACAGAAATGATATTTAATAATCTTCTGATAGGAATACGTAAATAAATGAAAACGTGCTTCGAAGTAAACACATGTTTCTCTTATTTGTAAAAGATATTTACATAGAATTTTTGATGAACATTGAATCGTTCGTGAGCATATCGTTTCTCGTCCGATAATCTACATTTTCACATTGCGTTATTAAATCTCTGCTGTTTTGTTACATTTCAGCGGAAGTAAAGATGCCGAGCGGGAACATGGACAAGCCGATAATCGCAGATAACAGGGATGGTACAGTTTCCATCAGATACGATCCCAAAGAAGAGGGACAGCACGAACTTGCAGTGAAATTTAACGGGGAACACGTTCAAGGTTCGTGGAAATATCAAATTTCTATTCAAAAAATAAAATACGTAGCTGTAGTAAGATACGATAGAGTAAAGTACATTTTAAGAATAATTTTTATACAGAAGTCAATCGAAAATGTCAACTAAAATTGTTTCCTTTACAACTTCTTTTCCTAGGAATTGGCTATGCTTTTTACGCTCCAAGGAAAGAGAATACGAGAAGACGTTTCAAGCAATTTGTTTCATTAACACTAGAACTATCGACCAAAACCAAATTGTGAAAATGACTGGTCTTTAAAAAATACCTAATAATAGAATATTTTTATATTTATTGATTTATTACTTTCTTATAGAAACAATTCCATTTTATGTAGTACATTTTGTTATTATTAATACATCTGGGACCATGATCCCTGAAAGAGGGTTGACAAATTTATAAAATCGTTGAACCAGTCATTTTCACTGCTGTGGTATTTCCAGTGTCAGCATCTAGCGATCTAGCGTTTGATCTGGTTAATTGAGGTTCGATAAACAGATCGCAGGACCCTTTTACACTTTAACAAGTACCAGTCGTATAAGTAGCCTTGATACAAAATTATGTTAAGTTTGAATACATAAAAAACGGAATAAAATTCATTATATAATTCTTTTAGTTATCGTTGCGAAAGTTATTACATCATTGTGGAAAAAGATATAAGATGAAGTAGGAATTTTAAAATAAAATTGTAAAACCAGTCGATTTAACTGGTGTGATAGTTCTAGTGTTAATCCATTAATTGTTCCATTTTATGGTACACGTGTAGCATCTGTTATTTATATCCTCCTATTTAAAAATATTTCACTATTTTATAGTAGTAGTAGTAGTATTTATTGCTCAATCTGTACCTTTTGACATTTTTGAATAGAATATATGATATTATTATATGAGAATAGAGAGTAGAAAGAAACTTTTGTTATTTTTCAAGTAAAAACCGAGAAATATGGCAAACAAAGTTATTCAAGTAGTATATACTCCAGTCACAACACTGACAACTAACACGAGAAAGAGTGTTAGGGTGGCTTGCCAGATTCAGTGCACGTGGAAGCTTCATTATCTTAATAAACGATATATTTCTTATGAATTAGGTTCACCATTCAGATTCCACGTGGATTCCTTAGCAAATGGCTATGTGACAGCGTACGGACCAGGCTTGATATACGGTGTTTGCGGTGAACCAGGAAACTTCAGCATTTCCACAAAAGACGTCGGACCTGGCGGTCTTTCGCTATCCATTGAAGGACCTGGCAAAGCTACGATCTCCTGCCACGACAATAAAGACGGCACAATTTCAGTTTCGTATTTACCAACCGATCCAGGAGAATACAAAATCGGCGTGATATTTGGCGGCAAACACATCCGAGGCAGTCCTTTTTCAGCTAAAATCACAGGTACTCGTGACTCCATTTATTTTACTCGCATCTTCAAAACTTACTTTCCACTATATATCCATTTCAATGGGACTACAACGAAAAATACAAGATCAGAGTGCTTGAATTGTCAAATTAAACGTTTAAGGACGTTAAGGACAGTCAAAGTGAAAAGAAGAAGAATTCTTAAGAGAGATCAATTACGACAGAGTGACAAGAAGTTGTCAGTTGCTTATAAAGATTGAGCTCTTTCGACGAATAAGTATGTTTGAAAAACTGTCTGTTCCTTCGCTGGACAAATAATATCGATAGAATATTAAATGAAAGTCAATTGAGGATTAATAAAAAAGAGCCATCGCAGAGAAGTAACGTAGTACGGTTTAGGAAAAACGTTTGCAATAAAATCTCTGTTGGAATCTGTTGCAGGTGAAGGTCGGAAGAGGAATCAAATCTCGGTGGGTTCGTCGAGCGAAGTGCAATTGCCTGGCAAGATAACAGACTCGGACGTGAAGTCCCTGAACGCTTCCATCACGGCACCGAGCGGTCTCGAAGAGCCATGTTTCCTAAAAATGTTGCCAAACGGTAACATGTGTGTCTCCTTCACCCCTCGAGAAGCCGGCCCTCATACGGTGGCAGTGAAAAAGATGGGCAAGCACGTGCAGAACTCACCCTTCAAGATCGACGTGAAGGATCGTGAAGTGGGCGACGCGAAAAAGGTAAAGGTATCCGGACCAGGTTTGGTAGAAGGTAAAACTCACGTGGAGAACAATTTCTCCATCGACACGAGAAACGCCGGTTTCGGTGGTCTCTCGCTCTCCGTGGAAGGGCCAAGCAAAGCAGAGATTCAATGCAAAGACAACGAAGACGGAACTCTGAACATCTCGTACAAGCCGACAGAACCTGGCTATTACATAATAAACTTGAAATTCGCCGATCATCACGTGGAAGGCTCGCCGTTTACGATAAAAGTCACTGGAGAAGGTAGCAATCGTCAAAGGGAGAAGATCCAGAGACAAAGAGAAGCCGTGCCTATTACGGAAGTTGGAAGCCAGTGCAAGATTACCTTCAAGATACCTGGCATCACGTCGTTTGATCTAACAGCAACAGTCACCTCTCCAGGAGGCGTAACCGAGGATGCCGAGATCAAAGAAGTCGAGGATGGCCTTTATGCAGTCGCATTCGTACCGAAAGAGCTCGGAGTGCACACGGTCTCAGTTCGCTACAAGGACATCCACATCCCTGGATCACCGTTCCAATTTACTGTCGGTCCGTTCAGAGATAGCGGAGCACACAGGGTGCATGCTGGCGGTCCTGGTTTGGAAAGAGGAGAACAGGGTGAACCATGCGAATTTAATATTTGGACCAGGGAGGCTGGAGCTGGTACTCTGGCCGTGTCCGTGGAAGGACCTAGCAAGGCTCAAATTGATTTCAAGGATCGAAAGGACGGCAGCTGTTACGTCAGCTACGTCGTCTCCGAACCTGGTAAGTTGCTATTAGAATTCTTGTAATTAACGCAATAGTTATAGTTGCTTTTTATTATTGTCGTCAGCGTTATTAGACTACGGGTGTTTGTGCATTTATGGGCCACCTGAAAGTGCAAATAGAGTGCATATACTAGACGAGAATATGTACATAAAAAATAATACTTGTTGCGATATTTAATAGGTGAAACGAATTTCTACCAAAGTTCCATCCCTTTCTGTGTTCATAAAAATGTAAATTTGCATAGAAATCCGCGGTCTAGTATCACAGGGGAAATTATAAAACAGAAATTATGAAGGTGTCATAATCTCGAATTTTATGATCGATGCGTTTCACATATTCTTGGTGGAGAAAAGCAGTGGTCAGTACCACGTGCTTCTTGATGTATTGTCAGTTTAAAATATTCTTATTCTTCTAGGAAAAATATCTCCATGTGTGTATAGGAATATGTGTACACATGAATCCGGAAAAATAAAAGGTAAATTAGATTTATGATAGTGAAAGGTGTCTACGAAGTGGATAAAGAAATAATAGAATTCTCAGGTGTCAACTTGACAGCATTATTAAGTGATGGAAAATGAGGTTCATGGTACACTAATTGCAACATAAATGTTCATAAAACAGTCTACCACTTACTGTCACTTCAGTCATGGATGTCTGCCAACGTCGATAATTCATATTTTAGTTGGTTAATCATTGCGAATGTTATATTGTTCATTTGAAGTACTAAATCGTCATCGAGTCAGCCACACGCAAATATGCGTGTTAATTAAACCGTTTCAGCGTTTACGACTTTCGTTCATGAATCATCCAATGCTTAATATCCAGAGTTTATTATTTTTGAACAAAATGTCCATTGATATAGATTTTTGGCAAAATCTTAGGAAAATGATCTACAATTGGACTAAAACCAAAGTTGGTAATTTTGTTTTATAATTACTGCATTTTTTTTTTTACAAAATAGTAGTTACATCTTAAATTTACTACACAAGATCAAGACAATAAGTGGAGCTGCCAGGATAACAATGAAAGCAAACATACAATGTGTTACAAAGCAGTGAACTTGCATACCAAAAATACCAGAAATTTGGTTATTTCTAGAACAAGGGGAAAGTAAATGAGACGATTGAGCTGTTTATCCGGATTGTCAATATACGGAATAAAATTAATTGTAAAGTAATTCATTATTTATCTCCGATGTTCGATCTTTACAATTCGTTAAAAATTTTTTTAACATTCGATTCAGTCATTGGCGATGAATTTTTTGTAAAGAAACAATTTTATATAAAGAAAGAATTTATAACACAAGTCGACGAAGAAGAGCAAGTTTGCAACGTTAGTCACGTTGTTTACATATCGAACGAGGATGCACATGTATGCATGTATAATAATGTATATATAACTAAATCCATATTCGTGAATCACGTTTCTATGCGCGTAACAAAAACCCACAGAAACAACGGAGTAATTTTCCCGATAATATTCGCTCTCGTTATATCGCGGAAAATATGTGGATGGAAGAATGATATAAATAGCAGAGAAATTCTAAATTGCAATCGAAGAGCAAGTATTACGTAGCACCGGCAAATTTTGAACGTTTCAAAGTAAGATAGACGATTGGCTAAAAATTTTAATTTACCACGTGCTTCATGAAACTTAAGAATTTCAAAGAAGATCAGCTCAAAATTCTACATTACCTTGGAGCATCCTTTTTTTCAAAAATTTGTCAAAGATTCATAGAAAGGATACGATTGTTAATACAAAATATCAAAAAATGAAAAGTATCTGTTCGATACGATCAATGATATAATCGTTCAGACAAGCAACGTTTTAACGATTTTCACTATTTTGCGATATTTCTCAAATCACGAAGAAGCTGGAAAAAAGCAATTATTCTTCGATTAATACTAAGATCATCGCACAAGTTGGATAGGGATGATAATTAAAAAAAAAAAAAAGATTCGACATTTTTTACCGTTAATGTATTATGCGTAACGGAATGAATGAACAGCGATAAAAATGGACTCATCGCATTCTGAAGCAGCGGTGGACAAGGGCTCTCACCAGTCTTCATTGGCTGTTCTCGGCTGATCCAGAAATACCTTCGTCTATATTTGCGTCTAAGGTGGATTCATATTTTGGTGGCTACGGCTGCTGGACGTGAATTAGCGTGGCCGTTATATTTGGATGGTGTGCATCGAAGGAGAGGAAGAGACAGAAGAAGAGCGAGATGGAGAACTGAAAGAGAGAAAGCGTGGACGAATCGAGATCAGAAGTTAGAATCAGCCAGAGGAAAATAGTGGTTCGCGATTTAGCTGCGCTCGGTTCTCCACTCTCCTCGTTTTATCCTCCTTCTTCGCGTTCGCACTTTGCTTTCTTTTCTTCTCGTCGTCAAGCTTTCGTTATCTCGTTATCTTCCTTCACCTTTGTCTCTTTCCCATTTTTTTTCCAATTTCGGTGTTACATTCTCATTTTTCTTCTTGTCTTTTATTTTCTCTCGCACGATTCTTCTTCTATCGTAATTGCAATTTTAGTCATTTTTATTCCCCAGTATCTTTCCGTTGTTCCTTTTCTTTTTTTTTTTTTTTATTTATAGAACTCACAATACGTTCGAATAAAAAATATTCATTTCGATCTTGGATTTGTAATATATCGGTGGACATAAAACGATGGCCACCTTCACTGCTTCCACGCAAATACTCTTTACGGGAAATGACGATAACAGCCAAGACGATGGTTAGTCTACACGGTGTGACAGAGGAATTAATCTGTCGATTTACATCGTGCCAGAATGTATTAATCATACTGTTTTGCCGAATATACCAGCGTCCGTACTTGTATCGTAAATAATTCGGATAAATGTTATTCGAACTTGTAATACGATACGCTATGATAAAATCTGTATATTCGAATCGAAGCAATAACTTGTTCTTTTTTTCAGGTGAATACAGGGTAGGAATAAAGTTCAACGATCAGCATATCCCCGATTCCCCGCACAAACTTTACATATCACCGGCGATGGGCGACGCTCATAAGCTGGAAGTGGCGCAATTTCCGGAATCCGGCGTACAACCGGACAAGCCAGCAATCTTCCTCGTTCGCAAAAATGGTGCCAAGGGTGAACTCGATGCGAAGGTACTATACCATTTGTATACCGTTTGAATCACATTGTGACACGTACCTTTACGAGCAATATGTTTTTCATCGGTAATAGCTAGAATTAATTTCTCTTTTTACAATTCCTTTCAAATTCTTACGAATAATTTCCAAAACTCGTTGGCAAATAGAAAATTCCAATGAATTAATTATCTGCCTAATGATGCAGATTAATTTGTGGGTTTCGTACAAGACTAACAGTTATTTAAATATTTTTAAGCGACGGTCTGTATCGTTTACAGATGTCCGGCGACTGGAAAAATAATACTTTCTGTATTTTATGTTTTTCATCGGTAATAACTAGAATTAATTTGTTTTTTTACCTTGTTATACGTGTACGTACGTTTCTTTCACATTCTTACGAATAATTTCCAAAACTCGTTGGCAAATAGAAAATTCCAATTAATTAATTATTTGCCTAATAATGCTGTTGTTATTTCTGTATTTAGAGGTAGGATCACAATAGCTATTAGTTTATTCTTCGGATAAATCTATCACACCGTTCTGAGCTGAATAACCTTTTTTGCACTTTCTTACATGGACTAGGGATAAAAACAAAAGAATATCTTAAACCTATCGATTGAATCTATCGATTATATCTAGAACTATTTTCTAGTTACTATTTATTGTAACTGGCGCACCTGCATATAGATGGCGAGCTCGAACTCACGTTGTCATTTACAATAAATGCGGATTAATTTATGGGTTTCGTAGGAGACTAACGGTTATTTAAATATTTTTAAACGACGGTCTGTATCGTTTACAGATGCCCGGCGACTGGAAAAATAATACTTCTGTATTTTGAATTCGTTAAAATTATGCCGCGTACGCGTCTGACGTAACGAAACTACGCATAAAGCATCGGATTTATTTACTTTAAAAATGAAACCTCGCTAGTGATATCGCTACATAAACGATGCAATATAAACATCAGATTCCTCGTTGAATTTTCAGCTAAACAAGCGGAATTTCATAGCCGAGGTGTTTGAAGGCCTTCGTTTTTCTTAGAAACCTGCATCATTTTAGGCGACAAAGTCCTTGCGAAAATCGCGCGCTCTAAATAACTTCCTCTTGTGAAACAACGATGCCACATCATATTGCGTAGGTTTGCGCCGCATGCGCGTATCGCATATTCTGCGTGCGTGTTCCATTCATGCGACCAAATATTTCCGTTCGATCGTAGCTTTATCAAATTCTTCGAAAACGACTCTAACTTTGCTAAATTTCCTCGAATTATTCTTTTTTTCTTTGGATATCGTAGAAAATACTGAATACGTAAAGTAAACCAGAGCAACTCGATGCATCTTTTACGTTTCACTCTGCAAACGAAACTTTCAACGTTTACGAAATCACGAAACTGTCAACGTTTACTCACAAACTTTGAAACCTGACACGAACGAAATAGAATCTCATCTTTAGATACTTTCTTAGATATTCTTGAAAATATACGAGCATTTGTTTCCTACTACGGAGAAATTTGTCGAAATTGCGCTTGCAAGATAAGCATCGAGCAGTAAAATTTCGACAAATACCATGAACCATTCAGAATTGCCGTATTCAAAATTCATTACTAGAAATTAACGTATCATTTAACGTATCATCGTTAGAGATAAATTAATGAAAATATATCGCCAACTTACTATTGTTAATTATATTCTAAAAAATGTTGAATCGCTGTAACAAAGTATATTCCTTTTGCCACAGATCGTGTCTCCCAGCGGTATCGAGGACGATTGCTTCATTCAAGGCATCGACGCTGACACTTACTCGGTGCGGTTTATGCCACGGGAAAATGGTATCCATAATATCCATGTGAAGTTCAATGGGGTGCACATACAGGGTAGCCCGTACCGCATCAAAGTTGGCAAAGTGGATGCCGATCCAGCTGCGTTACATGCCTATGGAAATGGCCTGAAGGAAATTAAAACCGGCCAGAAAACAGACTTTATCATTGATACGTGCAACGCCGGAAGCGGTGTGCTGTGCATAACGGTAGATGGCCCTAGCAAAGTGGCGATGGATTGTACAGAAGTGGAAGAGGGTTACAAAGTTAGATATACACCTTTGGTACCTGGCGATTATTACATTAGCATCAAGTACGATGGATATCACATCGTTGGCTCGCCATTTAAGGTTCCCTGTACCGGTTAGTATATTGAGAACCATTAGGTGTACTTGTATACTATTGATCAAAAGTCTGAAATCTCTCCATGTTTGGTAGAGAAAAATTGAAAAAGAAGCGAGCTTAGAATTCTGAAGAAGCGTTTGGCAAGAGATTTGAGCGAAGTATAAAGATCGTGGATGATTCAATCATAAAGTTAATCGGCGTTTCTGGCTAGTAATGTGAATAAATATAAAACACAATAGTCGGTTAGAATAAGAGTTAGGTCATTGTTTATAGTAGAAGATGGAATAGAGCAGCAGGAAGATTGAACAAACTTGTGGTATTGCAAAGCAAAGAAGGATGTTTCTTTTGATTGCAAATTTTGATTTGTACGATATTTATAATTTGGCAATGTAATACTTTGAAACCGAAGAATGGAAAAATACAAGTTTCACGAGGATCATAATTTTCATATTACGTTGTAACCGTCTGCTCTATTCTATCGAAATTTTAACTCGCCAATGAACTTGCCTATTCTATTATTATACCTTCATGGACGTGCTATGAATAGGCAATGTCTGCTGAATCATCAGATATTTAATGTACTTAGAAGTTCTAGTTACTGCGTTCATTTCTAGAAAATGGAAATTTTATCTCCTTGATATGAGATTAAATAACGAGAATGCGAAAAATTCATTTTACACTGTGATTAATTAATTTTCAATTGTTTAAATGTATATCGACAAGATATCCTATCGTCATGTACAATGGCAAGTTAACAGTCTAACAAATTTCACTATAGGTGCGGATCTGGCAGAAAGAGGCGCGCAAGAAACCAGTTCGATCGTGGTGGAAACTGTTCAAAAAATTTCCAAATCAAAGCAAACCGGACCAGTTTTACCTCTGTTCAAGTCAGATGCTAGTAAGGTGACGAGCAAAGGAATGGGTCTAAAGAAAGCATATCTTGGCAAACAGAACGTGTTTACTGTAAACGCTGGCGATGCCGGTAATATATTATTCATACAATCCTTAAGTATCAGTATCATTGAGTATAGACTATGTTTGAATTTAGAATCGAAAAATGATAATTATTACGTAATTCATATAAAGTAATCTATTGGGTTGGTAACTAAGTGATTGCGGATTTTATCATTAGGTGGTATTGACGAAATCCGCAATCACTTAGTCGTTAACCCAATATATATCGGTTTTAACAATTTTAAAGGAATATTAAAAGGGCATAGTTTATTGCAATTTTGTGCAACACTGCGTGAAACTATCTTGATTTTGATAAGAAGGCGAAGAAATTTGAAACGTTGTTTCATCTGTGTTTTCTTTGTTTGTAGGTAACAATATCTTGTACATTGGTGTGTACGGACCCAAAGGTCCATGCGACGAAGTATCCATGAAGCACATAGGCCGTAACAATTACAACGTGAACTACTTGGTCCGCGAAAGAGGAGAATACATCGTTATCGTGAAATGGGGAGACGATCATATCCCTGGATCGCCGTATAAAGTCGAAGTATAAGTAAACGCACGTGGAACTAAACAGAAAAAATAAATAAGAGAGGAAAGAAGAAAGCGAAAGTAAGATTCCAATAACGCGGTGCGATAATTTTGCTTTGTACTGGTCAGACTCTGTTACATTGATTGTTCCATTTGATGAATTTCGATAATTATCGATTAAATCCTTATTTACTTAAACGAATAGAGTAATAAAGCGTATCGTAGACGTAGTGAAACCCGCGACGTGAAAATCTTGAAACGAATAGCGTAATTTACGATTAAACATAAAAACACGTCTTCCCTGACTGAAAGTATTTTCACAGAGTTCAGCCAGAAGTTAATATATAGAACGTTGTTTGAATGTAAACCCCTTACGCGTTTCCATCTTCATTCTAAATAACTTTGGTATAGCTATCTGTTATTTTGAAAAAGAAATTTCATTGAAAACATGCGAAATACCGTGGCAACGAAACTTCTTCTATTCGCCATCGTACGAATCTTTTGCCATATGAATATTAAAGTGATTAGTTATGGTATTCGTTTAACTATTTTCTACCACGTGTAAAAAGATCGAAACGTATAACGTGTTGGTCGAAATACAAATAAAATTTCTTGATAAAATAGAGTACAGACGCAAGTTCTCATATCGATCAAGCAACGTAAAATAAATCAGGTTTCGTCAATTATTTTTGTAAATTTCGCGACTTGCAACGAAGAACCAAATAATTATAAGGAAAAATTGTAAATTCTTCCGAAGGAAGAAGTTGCGCGTCGTCTTGATCTTTTACTCGCAAACGATTTCTAAACTAGCTCAATTAGATGGAAATAGGGAAAAAAGTGTTTCTAATCGTTTAAACAATTTCTTTGTCAGATGGGGGTTGGTACGATATAGTGTGTATTTATTATATACAGCCTTGTTTCGTCTTTGAATAATATACGATAGATATTATTCATTCGACAAAAAAAAAAAAAAAAAGGAAAAAAAGAAAGAAAAAAGAAGAATGATACGGACGTGTTAAACTATAGCGATGAAGTAAGTCAATTATTTTTATTCGAGAATAATAAGATACAACAATTGTGCCTTATATATCTTAGATTCAGATATTTGTTCTATGAAAATGCGTTCTATAGATGCATCCTTCTCCACTGCGTAACGTTACATCGATATGATTGGATTAAAAATGCAAATTAAGAGTATCGATGATTATATATTATATAAAAATTAAATAAATAATATGTTTATTAAAAATCATTCGTTATATCGTTTCCTTCTCTCCTTTATCCCGTGTTCCACACATAGTTTTCCACAGCCTAGTCCGATAGTTATTCCAGCTTGCTAAATTAGAATTCCCAAAGCGATGATTTCCCAGTCGCTTCGACTATCTAACCGACATCATCCGCTGAAATGTGGCCAACGAAATGACACTAGGGCGAAGACGAATTTCATCTTACGAGATAGTAAATTTTGTTCCTACGAAATGACGATTTCCTGTGGCCAATTTGTGGTCTGCATTTTATGCCATAAATATATCTTCTTTATTTAGAAACATATTCTTTTGTGTTTATTTGGTTTGTATGTGTCATGATATATGCAGGATGTGGAATATCGGGAATGTAGGAGAAAGGAAATAGAGCGTTGTATGTGGAATGCATATACAGAAATATTCGACGAATATTCAAACTTAATTTTCTCGAGAACGGAGCTCTGTGCACAAAATTTTAACTCTCGATGATATATATGGGAAAATATATATTTTCGATTTACTTTAACGCAAATTATTGCCTCTTTTCCGATTGTGCAACGATTTCGAAAACTGTAGTTTAAACTGGTTTCTTTGAAAAATGTTTCAGATCAAATGTCTCGGGAACCGATAGAAATTGTTGAGTAAAATAAAAATCGAGGACCAACCATAAGCATTCAAAAATGCTGATTCGTAATAGCAGTTAGGAAAGCGGAACTTTTTCTTGTAGAAAAGATGTGTCGTTTATGTATCGATAACGAGAACGCTGTAAAATAGATTGTCATTGTCAAACAGTGCGCATAAAACGAACACTTAAACACGGTTGGCTGCTTCTCATTGAATAAATTTGCATTCACCAGGAAGAACACGATCCGTAACTTGTCATCGTTAGATGTATCGTACCTGTAACCATGAATAACGATACACAGGGTTTTTATCATACGAACTGTGAAACTTAGCATAGTTTACATCGTACGCGTCATCCTTACCATTTATTTCTTAACAATGTGGCGTAATAAATTTCCTTTTTTTAAGCTTGTACATTTTTAATTGTTAGGAACAATTTAGCTGTTCAATCTGCGGTTAATATATATTGTTATTATTAATTACATGGATTTCTTATGCTATCATTATAGTTATTACAATTAATTGTTGCAATGCTTGATTTCACCATTTTCTCTGGAACGCTGACGAAATTTGTCGAAAGATGATCTGTTTCAATTTTCAACAACACTATCAATCTTCTTGTAATTTTAACAATGTAACTGGCTTCTTATGGTCGATTCTCCGATTTTTCGATAGATTACGAATCCACGTTAAAATCGACCTAATTCAAATTACACGAATAATTACTACGATGACTACATTTTTGGCTCTTCGATCTATTTTCTCATTCCCTACGAACATATTTATACATGCAATTAAACATTTGTTTTATTCGAGATATTACCAAGTATTATAGAGGACGATCATTTAGAATTTACAAGATCAATGCTTGCTACTCTTACTCTTTTATATCGCAAATGTAAGACATACATATGTTTATAATTGATCAACTCTGTTTTTATGCGTGAAGTTGTCCATTTCTCTACATCCTTATTTATGTACATCCGTGACCCGGAGACTGCTATTACGCAGAAATATTCTAAATAAGGAGCGGTGCATATTATTGCACCCTTGAATATACTTTATGTTTTGGGTTGCAAGGTATAGGAACAAAGGAATTAATAAACATATTTCTATTTATGTTCCCTGTAGCCTCTAGCCCAAGCTACAAGCTTATCTTTTTTGGTAATGTCCTTTTGCTATAAATATATGAACGTGCTCCCTATCATTCCATCGTCTAGTAGCACTAAGAGAGTAAGGATCTGAATCAGCATAAATTTATACATTATACTCATACTTATACTGTTGTTACTTTTGTATTTAGAGGTAGGATCACAATAGGTATTAGTTTGTTCTTCGGATAAATCTATCACGCCGTTCTGAGCTGAATAACCTTTCTTGCACTTTCTTACGTGGACTAGGGATAAAAACAAAAGAATATCTTAAACCTATCGATTAAATCTATCGACTATATCTAGAACTATTTTCTAGTTACTATTTATTGTAACTAGCGCACCTGCATATGGACGACGAGCGCGAACTCACGTTGTCATTTTCAACATATACCTTTAATTATTTCAATATACTTTTCTATTGCAAATTCATCCACTCGTTCTTCGATCAGTCAACTTTAACCTCAACAATTTTTCGTTGTTCACCTATCACAAACATAACGTCAACTGGAACGCAAATATTTGTGTATTTGGGTATGTAAAACTTAAAGATGCCAAAATATACAGAAGGTACGTAAAAATATATGGAATATCCAGTATCACGTACACTGTCTAATACGTATCTCTTATCACAGAACTCTACACATTTTCTTCCTTCTTCGATCCTATTCACAGTAACATGAATTGTCAGAAACATATGCATTCGAACCATAATTTTCCTCAACTTGCCAATCCACATACTCAATCGATAGACCGTGAATTTGTATGCACTTACTGGAAACTTAACGACGAAAAGTTGCACAGAATGCACACGATACGAGAAGCTATACGAAATACCCAAAGCATAGGTCTTTCTAATAGGTTATCCGAAAAGTTTCTTTCGTTTCATAAGGTGATAATAGGTGAACAACAATTTCTGTTTTATATTATTTTATCGAATTAGGTATCACCCATTTCGTTATATTTCTATTATTACGTTCGTGCATAATTCGATAAACTAATATAAAACAAAAAACATAGTGTGTCTATTATTATATATATATAAGACGAAAGAAACTTTTCCGACAACCTAATACAATACTTGCTACTTGGTATGTATAACAATTTTCTACCTATAGTTTCTACTCTCTTGTTTACATCCTAAGAAATACGAATTTACAGTGAAAACCGTAGTCCATCAATTGCTGCAAATTATAAATCCCATTACTAACCTATATTTACGATACGACATATCTCAAACATATAAAAAATAATTACGAAATCGTAGCAACGATAAAACGGTGGAACAGAAGCGGGAAGATATGCTCGTTGACATAGACAAGAACGAAAATAGAGCGGAAAGAAAGGAGGACAGTTAACCGAGGGATGCGTATGTCGGTTGGAAAGAGAAGATATCGTTCGAGCTGTCTATCTACGAATCTGTGTATACAACTAAAAGAGCAAGATAGAGAAATTTGTTAGTAGGTGGAGAAAGGAGAAACGAGGAAAAAGCTGTGTGTTTCTCGTCTCTGACTGGTCTGAATCTGGTGGTCGGTGAAGTTATCGGAGGTCGTAGGTGGGTAAACGGCTAGGTGGATAGGTGGATAGGTGGAAGAGGTTCTTCAGGAATGCGGATTCCGTTGGTTTCGATAGGATGGTAGGCGGTCGCAACCGGTTTCATAGGTCCCTTACGCTCGAGTTCGCAGGCGTCGAAAACAGGTGCTTGACTTGCGCCGTCGTACGGCCACCCGTTTCGCTTTTCCTCCCAGAAACACGCCCTTCCTCGTGGTTACGCCGACGCCTCCGACGCATCCGATGCCACCCTTGCTCCCAACCGTCAGACGCTCGCGAGACGCCGACGCGATTGCTTCTTTTATTTCCATCTTATTCCCCTTTTCTTTATTCCTCCGCTCTTTCCTTTACCGCATGGTATTCTCCATGATATTACGCATTTTCTTATACGTTTCACTGTACAGCTTCAAGTATTAACTTGTGCGAAAAGTGTCTTTCTTTCACAGACACGTCTTTTACGCATCATGTACGTAATCACACGTATCTTTATACAAACGTGAAACCTAATCTGCCGAACGTTGTGATCTTTATTTTGATAGAACAAAATGGACCATACGTAATTCGATAAGATACTACAAAACGGGAAATCTTGTGCATCCATTATTTCTTTATAACACGGAAGAAACTTTTCGGACGACCTAATAGTACGTTTACTTCGTCGTTCATTTTGCAACTTATTTTGTATACTTTTTCTTCATACGGCGCGATGCTTGTGGATATGAAGATAACAATTTTGTCGTAGACTATGAATATGCATGTTGCGTCTTGGAAGATCACTTTGTTATTTTGTACTGTCTCTTTGGTAGTCGAAGGGATGGTGGTATATTGCGGCCAAGGAAAACCAACCGCTCGAGTTATTAGAGCAGAATCTGATTAGACTGTTCAAATAAGCTTTGCTTAGAAATTGATTTTTCATTTGTACTGTTTCTTCTGTAATCGAAGAGACGATTTATATTGTGGCCATAGCAGATGATGGTTGTTAGCATAAAGTCGGGTTGAGATGTAGCTTGCTATTTTGTACCGTTCCTTTGGTAGTGGAAGCGCGACTAGTGTTCTGGATATTTTATTATCCGCTAGGAACTAGGCAAAGGATTAAAATCAAATCCTTCGATAAACAAGCACCAGCATTCGACTCTGATCGAACATCTCAATATAAAGTCCAATCGTCAATCAGCCTTTGTACAATTTCTTTGTCAATTAGCTTTCACATTAGACAAATCGGACGAGTAACACGCGAATGGCGATCTTCGCTAAGATGCTCTTTCATTCCCATGGTATATTTCACCATTAAAAACTACTCCAAAATACTCGACTGAAATGTAGAAAAATTGCCACTGCTATACGTCCCGACTCATCTGAATTTTACGTTGTATATTTCCTTGAAACGCTACAAATCTTCCGTGTGGCTAAAACGACAGCAAGATCGAGGGATGGAAAAAATTGAAGGATTGAACTGAACAGAGTTGAACCTGTATATTTGTGGCAATGCCTCGTAATATCGTGAAAATACTTGAGCTACACGGCCGGGGTCACGTAGAGTATCGAACGAGTAAGGGAAATTTCGAGCGTGGGAAAAAGCCCCTTGGCTGAGGTTAACCGATGTCAGGTAGAAGAGGAGTTTAAACGAGATCGGGCAGGGAACAAAGCAGTAGGTACCGAGGAAATGAGCAGAGGTGGTGAAGTGTGGAAGGTAGTAGTGGCACGTGAATTGGCGCGTAAGTAGAGGTCAACTGGTGGCAGGTGGAGGATGGAAAGCATAGGCGGAGCCTTCAGTTCCGCCTCCACCTACAATCCCACCTCTTACTATGCTCCTCGTTTTCCCGGACTTTTTCCAACCTTCCCTCTTCTATACTTTTTCCCCATTTCTATCTTTCCCTCTCTCTCTATCTCTTCTCTCTCCCTCTCTCTTCTTCTGTCTCGTATTATATAACACGTTCTCGCTCGAACTTGGTGCACGGTTAGCAGTCTAGTTTCCGTAAAAATGTTGTTCTTCTTTTGCCTCTGGCGAAATGTTATTCTACTGCTTGGTTCCCGCCTCTCTTCTTCCTCTCCTCTCCTCTCCGCTCCTCCTCTCTTCTCTTCTCTTCTCTTCTTGCCAGGGGCTGTCTTTATCCACGGTGAAAAGAGTCGATCCATACGCGATCCTTTGGCGAAAGCGCACCTGCAAACCGCACGGCCCCACCTTCGTTTCCAGTTCCACCTACTCCAAGCTAGTGGAACAAGCTTCTAGCGGGCTACAGCCATTTTGCGGCAGCTTTTTTCCTCCCGACCACTCGGCAGACCTTGTTCGCGCTTCATATTCCTCGTGTTCTACGCGAATATCGTTTTCAGAGTATTTTCTGCCCTCGCGGTTAGATAAGAAGAGGAAATTAAAGGAAACGTTTGCTGTGACGTAGCTAGAGTTTGCACTGTAGCTTCTGCTATAGAAACTTATTTCGTGTCAATTTTGGTTTTTCATTTTTTGAGAGATTTAATTTATTAATGCAGAAACAGAGTCATTGTTGCATGCTTTGCGTACAGATGAATGATATATTTATAGTAATATTCATAGAGTTAAGTTAAGAGTTTCAGAGTTAATGATAAATTCAAATTTATGTAAAAATTTGACACTGTGAAAATAAGACGTAGAATGTTACAAAAGGACGCTTCGTTGGGGACTAAAGTTATATGCAAATATCTTCTGTATATTCTGGAAGAAATGAAAATGAAGTAGTAATACTCGAATATAAAGAACCTTGGGTTACTTTAATTCGAAAATATTCTACGTAAAGATATTTAAAATAATGATCTGCGTTGTGTATATTTTAAAGGAAATGGAAGTAAAGAATTTTGGATTATTCTATTGTAAATGTATTGCCTGTAAAAATGTTGAAAATTGTCTTCTGCGCTATCTTAGAGGAAATAGACACAAAGTAGCGATGCTTAGAATATAAATACTTGGATTATTCTAACGTGAAAATATTCCAAGGGAAAATTTGCATATAAAATATTGCTTCGTCCCATCTTAAAAGAAATGAAAGTGAAGTAACAATATTGGAATATAATGCAGGAAGGTTTGGGCTATTTTAATGTGAAAATAGTTGGAACAAAAGTATTTAGAATGGTGTTCTACGCTATATTTTGGAGGAAAGGGAAATATAGTAGTAATATCCGAATATAAGGAAACAGGATATTCTACTGCCACTTGACACCGTTTACTGGAAGATAATCAAATAAGAAAGATCTTACGTCTATGTTTAAAATGTCTAAATATAAATGCAAATTGAAATTCATAATGATTCGAGTTAGAAAGAAATTTATTAATCTCAGAAGAGTCGAACAAGGGAAAATCCATCTTTACTTTTTCCCCTCTATTCTTTGTTGCAGGTTCAACAGGTTTAAAGGAAATGAACGTAAAAGATATGAAAGTGAAGGTTTCGCCTTTCAAAGTTACCTCACATTGATTCCTCTAGGTATGATCATTTTTTACAAAATTATTCAAAATTCAAAGATGAACAATTTCAGTGGGAGGATTTTTCTGATGCTTTTAATTGTACATATTACAATTAAATATGTAATTTAGTATGTAACTTTACTATTTAGTATGGGACTAGGAATGATCATTTTTTACAAAATTAATCAAAATTCAAAGATGAACAATTTCAGTGGGAAGATTTTTCTGTTGCTTTTAATTGTACATATTACAATTAAATATGTAATTTAGTATGTAACTTTACTATTTAGTATGGGACTAGGAATGATCATTTTTTACAAAATTATTCAAAATTCAAAGATGAACAATTTCACTGGGAGGATTTTTCTGTTGCTTTTAATTGTACATATTACAATTAAATATGTAATTTAGTATGTAACTTTACTATTTGATATGGGACTAGGAATGATTATTTTTTACAAAATTATTCAAAATTCAAAGATGAACAATTTCAGTGGGAAGATTTTTCTGATGCTTTTAATTGTACATATT
>JACXIT010000182.1:2047996-2068408 GCA_014737525.1 Bombus difficillimus | reverse complement strand
TGGGAGGATTTTTCTGATGCTTTTAATTGTACATATTACAATTAAATATGTAATTTAGTATGTAACTTTACTATTTAGTATGGGACTAGGAATGATCATTTTTTACAAAATTATTCAAAATTCAAAGATGAACAATTTCACTGGGAGGATTTTTCTGATGCTTTTAATTGTACATATTACAATTAAATATGAAATTTAGTACGTAACTTAACTATTTAGTATGGGCTTGAATAAATGACTGGATCATTATACGGATTAATAATTACTTTCCTATCATACTGAAACAAAATGAGCTGATTAGCAGTGAATAGTATCGATACCTTGAAAACACGTCTTCCTGTATACTTTATCTTCCTATAAATTGCAATTAAAAGCCTTTTCCATTTTCAACATTTGGATAGTGTCTATTATCATACGCAAACAACCAAGTTTGCTTTCTTAGCCAAAATTGATAATCGATATCAGGAATGTTCAAATTTGATAAATAAAAAGAGAAGAAGAAAAGAAAGGAAAGAAAGTTAAAAGCAGATTGATAACGACGATATAAATGAATTTTCCATTTTACAAATTAATATCGATAACATTTACGATTTATCATCTATATGTTACATTATACAAACGCACGTAACAATTCTAAAAAATAAAGCTTCCAATCTCAATTAGCAAATATTTCATTTCGATCGCTTGATTCTGAGAATTGTTAGGAGTAATCGTTAAAAAGAAAAATGACCACTACGTACCTTTGACTGCGTTTCAGCTTGAAAATTGTTGGGACGTTGATCGTAATATTCCATCGATGCACAGCGTATCGTTGAAATGGAAGGAAATGAATTTCGTGCAGAAGAAGAACAAGGCGACGAAGAAACTGATTGTAAACGATAGTTCTACATTCCATGATCGTTTTATTTCGATTACAGAACAACGCTCGCAACGGGGAGCCGATTTCTCCTGCTGGTTTTAACTCGATTTGTGTATGTATTTACAAGAACTTTCTCGGCGTGCACGAGGGGACACGCAGCAATCTAAAATCTTGATCAAGAGAGACAGGCAAGCAGAAGAAGAGAAAATTCGGACGTTTCTATTGTTTTAAGAAACATTGACCAGCATCCAAGGAATCCTCGGACTTGTGCATATCACTGCAGTCGATCGACCTGTATACTTCGTTTCGAAACAAAGATAATTTGCTTATCGTAAGTTTATTTCACGTTTTACCAACAACGAGTGACAAAATTCGATTCGACGCGCTTGGAATGTTTCAGTCGTTAAATTTTGATAATTCGAACGTTGAAGAAATGACGAAAGAAAATTTGTAAATGATAATTATAATATGAAATATTACGAAAGCTGGATATTAATAAGAAAATTAATATGAAATAAAATTTCAAATATTTCCAATGTAACATAACTCATCGAGCCATGTCGAGTCGAATTATTTGTCTTCTCAATGTCGAACAATTTTTCATTTTTAATGTTTCGTCATTTTTCATTGGTTCGCTTAATCGCTGATCGGTGTATCAATGATTTAGGAGATGGAATAATAATATACTTACAAAATAAGAAACGAATCTTCTGAAAGAAGATCGATCGTGATATATACGTTGGTCCGTCTTTCCCTTACTTTCTCATCTGCATTTCTTTATTCTCTCCCTCTTCGTACTTTCCTCCACGAATTTTTCTAGTCAAAATAAACAACGTTCTTTCCGTTTTACATGCATAAGACAAGGGAAAAACAGGCGAGCTTGCGTTATTCGTTCGTATAGATATCAATTATTAACTTATCCACTTCTTTTTTTTTTTTTATCGTAACTTTGGTCGATTGGATTACACTGGTGTATCGTCTTGTGATTTATCGATTTCGCCATAGCTTGCAAACAGTGCGTATTTTACAATGGAAATTAAAAAAAAAACCAAGTTCACCTCGTATATCGTATTTTTAATTCGTTCCTTTCTAATGTGCATCTTATCCGTATTAACGAATTAATCGTCCATTAGGAATATTCTATCGATCGTAGACAATTAAGAAGTATTCCTGAAGGAAAATTTGTATTTGGAAAAAGGGACGATTGAACCCTGGTAACGATCGGAAATATACTATAAATAATATAAAATCTAGCTTCTTCTTCTTTTTTTTTTTCGAACAGATACTATCGATAATAAATTGTTCTTTATTGCTGATAAAATAGAATAAATATACGTTTCCATGGATAAAAATAAAAAAATAATTAAACCTAATGAGAAAATTTATATTGCCTGCTCTTTACACTGTATAGTGTTTTGTCTAAGTCGCGTATAATAGCTGAATGTTACATATTATACATTAGAAACAAAATGAATACTCGTCGTTATCCTTCACATTGTTCGATATCCTTTGTGCGCCTCGAATTAAATTAATCGGTTCATTCGGTTCGGATTAAAAGAAAATTGTAACAACGGATTGCTGGATATTTGTAATAAACGTTTAAGAGACTCGTGTTTCCACGTAGTGTTGGTGAGTGCTGCTCGTATTTTAAATACGATAATTTCCGACTATTTTCTTTGTCCTCTTTCACGGTTACGGAAACCCTACTGGAAATAGCTGATTTAACAAAGTTGTCGATTATATTTTACACATACATAATATTCGTCTTTGTAAATTGAACTCGATGAATCGTAGACACAGATACATTGTTTCAAGAGAAAAACGGTAGATCCGGCGAAAAGGGGCGACTTTAATGTAGACGTTAGTCGTTCGAAATGACACCTAGGAATTTCAGGTACGCGCGAATAGTCTTCGATTAGGAGCAGATTCGACAAAGATGCTTGCTATGATGCGTGCCCGAACTTTTATGTAAAAGTTCGTCGTGTTCGGTTTTACTGCAAGCATTCTTCCTTTTAATAGATTTCTTAATTATTTGAAACTATACAGCGGACCTAGATGAAACGATTAATGATACATTATAATTAAATTGTTCGAATATTTGTGTTCGTAATATTCTAAATGTCTCTCGTTCGGTATGTTTGATACTTAAGTCTCGAAATAAGTATCGCGAAAAATAACGTGCGCTACTGTAGATAAACATTTGGACACAAATCATTGCATATTTATGGAATAACATATAATATCTTCGCGATAATTAAGTGCTTTAAAATAATTTGCCTCCTATGAGAAGAGAAAAAGAGTGAAGATTTCTATCTCAACGAAGAAAATAATTGTTAACTATTATAAATAGAATAGAAACAATGAAGACAATAGGAAATTAAATAATTATCACTATTCATTACAACATTGAATTTTTGTGACGCAGATATATTCTTCGTTTCACTTTCAATTTTGCATAGACGGAAGAAAATATCTTCGCGATAATTGTTTTAAGATAATTTGCCTCCTATGAGAAGAGAAAAAGAGTGAAGAATAGAGAAACGTTGCGCATAAGGTTGGAAATAGAAGATATGAATCTCTTTATCTCAACGAAGAAAATAATTGTTAACTATTATAAATAAAAGAAGAACAATGAAAAGTATAGGAAATTAAATAGTTATAACTACTCATTACAACATTCAATTTTTGTGACGCAGATATATTCTACATTTTACTTTCAATTTCGCATAGACGGAAGAAAATATCTTCGCGATAATTAAATGTTTTAAAATAATTTGCCTCCTATGAGAACAGAAAAAGAGTGAAGATTTTTATCTCAACGAAGAAAATAATGGTTAACTATTATAAATAAAAGAAGGACAATGAAACGTATAGGAAATTAAATAGTTATAACTACTCATTACAACATTGAATTTATGTAACGCAGATATATTCTTCGTTTCACTTTCAATTTCGCATAGACGGAAGAAAATATCTTCGCGATAATTGTTTTAAGATAATTTGCCTCCTATGAGAAGAGAAAAAGAGTGAAGAATAGAGAAACGTTGTTCATAAGGTTGGAAATAGAAAATATGAATCTCTTTATCTCAACGAAGGAAATAATTGTTAACTATTATAAATAAAAGAAGAACAATGAAAAGTATAGGAAATTAAATAGTTATAACTATTCATTACAACATTCAATTTTTGTGACGCAGATATATTCTACATTTTAATTTCAATTTCGCATAGACGGAAGAAAATATCTTCGCGATAATTGTTTTAAGATAATTAGCCTCCTATGAGAAGAGAAAAAGAGTGAAGAATAGAGAAACGTTGCGCATAAGGTTGGAAATAGAAGATATGAATCTCTTTATCTCAACGAAGAAAATAATTGTTAACTATTATAAATAAAAGAAGAACAATGAAAAGTGTAAGAAATTAAATAATTATAACTATTCATTACAACATTCAATTTTTGTGACGCAGATATATTCTACATTTTACTTTCAATTTCGCATAGACGGAAGAAAATATCTTCGCGATAATTGTTTTAAGATAATTTGCCTCCTATGAGAAGAGAAAAAGAGTGAAGAATAGAGAAACGTTGTTCATAAGGTTGGAAATAGAAAATATGAATCTCTTTATCTCAACGAAGGAAATAATTGTTAACTATTATAAATAAAAGAAGAACAATGAAAAGTGTAAGAAATTAAATAATTATAACTATTCATTACAACATTCAATTTTTGTGACGCAGATATATTCTACATTTTAATTTCAATTTTGCATAGACGGAAGAAAATATCTTCGCGATAATTGTTTTAAGATAATTTGCCTCCTATGAGAAGAGAAAAAGAGTGAAGAATAGAGAAACGTTGCGCATAAGGTTGGAAATAGAAGATATGAATCTCTTTATCTCAACGAAGAAAATAATTGTTAACTATTATAAATAAAAGAAGAACAATGAAAAGTGTAAGAAATTAAATAATTATAACTATTCATTACAACATTGAATTTTTGTGACGCAGATATATTCTTCGTTTCACTTTCAATTTCGCATAGACGGAAGAAAATATCTTCGCGATACTTGTTTTAAGATAATTTGCTTCCTATGAGAAGAGAAAAAGAGTGAAGATTTTTATCTCAACGAAGAAAATAATGGTTAACTATTATAAATAAAAGAAGGACAATGAAACGTATAGGAAATTAAATAGTTATAACTACTCATTACAACATTGAATTTATGTAACGCAGATATATTCTTCGTTTCACTTTCAATTTCGCATAGACGGAAGAAAATATCTTCGCGATAATTGTTTTAAGATAATTTGCTTCCTATGAGAAGAGAAAAAGAGTGAAGATTTTTATCTCAACGAAGAAAATAATTGTTAACTATTATAAATAGAAGAGAAACGATGAAGAGAATAGGAAATTAAATAATTATAACTATTCATTACAACATTGAATTTATGTGACGCAGATATATTTTTCGTTTCAGTTTCAATTTCGCATAGACGGAAGAAAATATCTTCGCGATAATTGTTTTAAAATAATTTGCCTCCTATGAGAAGAGAAAAAGAGTGAAGAACATAGAAACGTTGTTCATATGGTTGTAAATAAAAAATATGAATTTTTTGATCGAATCGCAGGTGTCCAAATATTTGTGAAGAGTAGCGTAGCAACTCGTCTACTAACATTATACAATAACTTATCAGAGGATGAAATATTTTTCTATTTATATTTCTATATATTATAGCAGGATGAAAATTGGTGTGCGCGACGAACGATAAAGCATGATCGAGACATGATTCGCGCGCGCCTTTCACGTCTTAACTTACTAACGCTACTAAGTGCATAATTCGTACGTGGTAAATCTAGAAGGAGTTAATTTAACGTGACGCATAAATATATACAGATATTTACACGATCGAGTCATATCGAAACGCGTCGATTCTTTGGCAAAAAATCGACCATTATTTTTCTACGGACAACCCAATTTCTTGTTTGGCACACGCGACTTCCTTCACATGTAGATACGTCGCAAATCTGAAGGCGACGTTATCATGTTGCATTGTGGACACAGCTTTTTCGCACCCTGAAAGGGACAACTCTCCTCAACAAATTTTTCCCATCGATTCTCAACTCTTTCTGTGACAGTTGTACCGTAAGGCAAAAATATATTAACAACAAATCAAAGTATAATCGTTTAGCGTTAAAACTGTTGCTAAACGAATGGTACATTATCGATATATATTTTTATGAATAAAATAATTCAATGCGATTAAAGTTGAAAAACGTTTATATCGCAATGGGCAGTTTTTTTTTAGAGGGGAAAGGAAAGAAGAATTTTGACAACAATTTCTATCGAGAAATAATACTAGGTTTTAACGAGATTGATAATTTCATCGCATATCGAACGATTATTTTATCGTGTTTATATAAAATGATGAAAGATTTACTATTAATTATTTCATGTTTAATGTAAGTTTATTTAAATATCAATGAAATATTATGATTCCACGCGGATAACAATTGCGATATATTTTTTTATGTAACGTATAAGATAATAAGCAAAAGTTTAAAATATATTCCATAGATGATTCGAGAGCAACATGCCAGAGAAAGAATTGTTAATATATCATTTAGACAAGGATCGATGCCTTCCTTCAATTTTTATTCGGAATTTCAATTTTATTAACTGAAATTCTAGAAATAATAAATAATTCAAGTAAATTAATTAAATGACGAGAAATTTTTCAAAGCATACTTTCTATTTGGTGAGAATGTTTCATATAAGAATTACTATAATAAAGAAAAGAAAAGAGAAATTATATTCAAAGACGTATTATAAATGTGAATTTAGCAAAATACTCGTAACTCACCAATGTGTGTAACCAGCATTGTTCGCAATGAACGTGCCAGCAGCAAACCGAAGTCACAGGTTTTTTATACTGTTCCTGAAGACATAAAAGAATGAGATATTTTCGTTAATTAGCAAGCAACGAACTTTATATTTATTGCTTCTGTGCTTTCTCAGTCTCGGAAATTATTTCATAAAATTGCTATGCGAACAGAGGAAACAGAAGAATTACTATGTGAAAAGCTTGAGAACAGGAATATTAAGAAGAAAAAGACAACCTTTTAAGAAGATAGATCTATGAGAAGCGTAACAAATAATATCCAGTAATGTAATATATTTTAACCCCGCTGTCTTTCTTAGTTCTACATGACCCAAAAGTGTTAAATTTCAATATAAATTTGTTGGATGTTCCGTACATTCCACGCTTTCTATGAACAAAATAGTTTGGGAAAAAGAAGATATCCGAAGAGATACTAATCGAAGAAGAAATGTGGAAGACAGCAAGTTTAATATATTGGATTGGCAACTAAGTGATCGCAATCACAATACTAATCACCCAACCCAATACATGTACCTATCCGTATATGAGTATGCTTTTGTAACAAATAAAAATGTATTAAATATCATGGCATGAAGAGATTCCAAAATTTGAAAAATTGTGGTGACGCATGAGTCAGAGGTTGAGGCGAAGCAAGAGCGACTCATGTTGTTGTTGTGCCTCGAGACATCGACATCGCCTCGACACTCGAAATTAATAATAGAACACCTCCGGCAAAAACAATGTCGCCGTTGAGAGCAACCGTCGATACGAGTCGAATTTGAATTTTCGAATTTCCCCCCGACCAGTATAAATTAGCGGACACGCTCGCGAGCGAGTTAGTTATTAACAGCGAGTTAGTTATTAACAGCGAGTTAGTTATCCTGAGTTTTCTATGGTTATCCAGAGTGAGCGTTATCGAGATATCGTCCTGGTATTATCAGCGAGTATTTATTATATCCGATGACTATGTTTGTATCCGATTATCCAGTCTTTTGTAATCGATTATTTATTTATATAAGTTATTACGAATACATTTGAGGGTTGCTACAGCAATCCAACGGAGTCTTATCCATCTACCATAAATACCTTCTAACTCCTCACGATTTGCTACAAAATCATTTTGGAAAATAACCAGTGATTGCGATCATTTAGTTGCCAACCCAATACATGTACACCTCTGTATATGAGTATTTTGTAATAAATAAAAATGTATTAAATATCGTGGCATGAAGAGATTCCAAAATTTGAAAAATCATTTTGGAAAATAACCAGTGATTGCGATCATTTAGTTGCCAAGCCAATACATGTTCACATCCGTATATGAGTATTTTGTAATAAATAAAAATGTATTAGATATCATGGCATGAAGAGATTCCAAAATTTTGCAAATTTTGGAAGATAACCATAAAAATCAAGTGCCTTTTACTACATTTTACTGCTTGGTCTCTAATAACTTAATAGCAACAAAATACTCATAAACGGAGAATCTATGTAAGTTAGTACGAAGAGATGGCGGAAGAGATGCAGTTTGTAAGAGAAGATATGTAACCGAAAGACTTGTAGCCCCATTGGAAAGTTAATAAATTATGACAGTCGTGGCCTAAATCAGGAATCTAAAGAATCTAAAAAGAAAAATGCGTGTATCATTTTGAATTTACATTACGATAATCTGAAATGATCTTTGCAAAGTGGCAGAAATTCAACTGTTGCATCGAGTTGGTTGTTGCTTCGCTAAACGATAATAGTCAGTTTATGCGTCAAGCGCACAACTTTAAACATCTCGAAACGTAAAATATACGATTTATGCCACTCCCATAATCATCTACGCTAATGAATCTGCTGCTAACAAGAACTTACCATGCAGATGAGACACTTGAACGGTTGGCCACGCATTTCCGCTTCTAATTCCCGAATTCTGCCTCGAAGAGCCTCGATTACTGGCGTGTCACCGTCCCTTCTAGGCGACGTCGAGGCACTCTCGTCCTGTTCGTTCTGGCCAAGAGGAGTTGCTGTTCCTGGTTCCGGTTTTACCTCGACCAAACCTTGACCGATTTGTTCGGGTGTATGCGGCGTGTGAGGCGTGTTGGACGCGTTTGGCGATATCACGGCTTCTCGAAGAGCGTCTCTCTCCTTTTGCTCTCTCGGCGTGCCATCCATACGTGGTGCGATCACGTCGGCTTCCGAATACTGTGCAGGTCCAAATTCGGCGGCGTCGTCACCATCGACCACCAGGTCCACGTCTTCCTCTTCCTGCTGATTAGATCCACCGTTGCCAGTGGCTGAACGATTGCTCGATGAAGTCGCTAAACCTGCAGCTACGAACGCAACAAGCAATGAACATTTTTACAAATTTCATACAACGTTCGATGTTTTGTTAAAAAGAGAACATTATTAATTTGATGTTAAATATAATACCGCGAGAAGTTTAATAATCGTTGATTCCTTTCAATCCCAATGCCAGATGATCGATTCAACGATTATCACACATCATTGTTGTTAAGTTATAGAGAGGATTTGGAAAAACAAAAATTTTAAAATTTATTTTCTAATTATTTAGCTCTACATGTAGGTTACTCTCTGAAGAACTACTCTACTTGCTTGCTTGTTTTCTTCTGATCGCTTCTAATAACTTCTAACGGCTTTTAATAACTTCTACTCGCTTTTAATCGCTTTTGATTGCTTTTGTCTAAACTGAGACCTGGACGTCCTTCGACGCTCACATACATTCTCACACGTACAGTATAAATGTATCATCTATTTAACAATTGTCACACGTATGGATTCGAGAGGAAAATTTGGTGCAGTGAATACGTTTTTAATTTTTCAAGAAAAATTATGCAGAAATAATAATAGGATTTGGTCACCACTTCTAGGAAAACTCTACATCTGGTCTTTTTAGTTTTCCCAAGCACTGAAGCCATCGACAGGGTATAGACAAAAGATTGGGACGAAGACAGACCATAAACTGTAGACAGGCGACGATGGCTTCAGGGTTTTCAGTCATAACACTGCTAGCGTGCGGATCTGGACCAGCTTAATTATATTCCTTCTAGTATTTACATTTCTGTATTAAAATATATTTTCTACCTTACAATTTATCCACGCGTTCCTTTGTTTACATACATCTAATAACCTTAACACTAGGAAAATGCGATATTACGAAAATGAAACCTATGTATATTGTTGAAGAACGATTTATTCGCTTTAACTTACCAGAAAATCCTCCGACGAGCATCGACGTTGCTCGCACTCTTCTTTGACCAGCCCATTCATACTCTTCGAAAGTTTCAGCATCGCCTTCCACGTCCACCTCCTCTTCGTCCAAATTATTCTGACCAGCGGGATTTCCATTATTATGTTTGTTCAAGCATCGCTCGACATGCTGATTCAATTCCTCCGGGGTACCAGATAGCCTCTCGCTACAAACGGGGCAAGAAGGTTCGTCCGCTTTCCGTTTCCGGTTCTTCACACGGATTCTAGCCTGCACATATTTACGAACCACTTTTTAGAAACATCGTGACAAGTGTAATCACGCTGTATCAACAAAATTTAGAATAAAAGTTGATATAAAGTCAAAGAATAACATCGACAAATTAATAAGAGGAAATGTATCTCTTTATCTTTAGCAGAACCGATTGGTTAATTAATTTTTAAGCGACAAAGACTGTTTTTTGTTCCTCCAGGGATCTAATTTGAAACGAATGAATTTCTCAACTTCAGGCGGATTTTTTCACATTCTTTATATTTATACGATGTTTAACGCCGAGTTTGTTAAATCGTATTACAAACTTAATTTTAGCGCGTGTTAATCTCAACTCGACTCTTCACCACTCGATTCTCAACTCACAACTATCTCAACTTCATTCTCAACTCGACTCTTCATCGCTCGATTCTCAACTCACAACTATCTCAACTCAATTCTCAATTCACAACTATCTCAATTCAACTCTCAACTCACAACTAATTCAACTCGACTCTTCACCACTCGACTCTTAACTCACAACTAACTCAACCCGACTCTTCACCACTCGACTCGACTCCTCACACCTCTGCAGGTGACAACCACGCGCTAAAGCTCCCAGGCCCTTTTGATCTAACGGCACTTAGACCTTCTACCCGCGATATTTCGCCCGATATTTCTTAGGCTATTTATCCACGATGCTACACTATTTATTTACCTGTCTATTGGCTTTAATTCTCTTGTAAGTCTCCCATCTTCCATGAGGCGTTCCATCAGCCGCCGATGGGGCATGGAGCATCGGTCCATGGGGATGGTCTTGAGGATGGCCAGGAGGCAAACTCGACCTTGGCGCTCGCGCTCGAGAGGATGCCGACGATATCTTGTAAAGTCGGTCGAGTTCCTGAGCGAAATGTTGCTCCAATTCCTGCGGCCTTACGGTTACTCCGCACGCTGGGCAACAGGACGGATCCGATGGAAATTTCTTTTTGCCTAAAACACAATTACATCCTGTTACTGTCATCCTGTCACAAATTAAACCATACATACTTCGAGATATATCTAAGAATATCGGTAAGCCAATTAAGAATTTCACGCGATTAAGTTTGTACATGATGAGCAGAAGATTGTTTCAGAGAGAAGCGGCAGAAAAAGGCATCATGATATTACGAAATAGAATTATATTCGACGAAAGCAACGAACGAACGTGACACAAACCCCAGAATATTTTAAACAATATGATAGAAAATGTTTAGTACAAAAGTTACTCACGCTAATTGAGTGTGCTAATTTTAAACGTTCTTTCGTCACTGTACATTAGTCTGGAGGTTGATGGAGAATTTTCATAAAATTCAGCGGATTTATAGCGTAATTTTATTATATTCGCATATCCAACATACGTCGGATATATTCGTTCTTAAAAGAAACATTTATCAACCGAGGTCCGAAAGAATTGTGGGACTGAAAAATGTTAGTTTACAAAGAAGATTCCGGATGCTGAAGTCAAATAAACTGTGTCGAGTGGTTACACCTGTTACGTACCTTCCACGTTAACATCAATTTTAAGGAAACCTGTTTCATAGTAAACATTATTTTCATACGGACTTGCGCGTGATGCATCGTTCATCTGCATTCGTTCAAATTCAGTCGATTAAGCGTGTTAAAAGAATATGATAAATTGATCAACACTTTGAAACGAAAAGTCCGCAAGTTCTAATTATCGATAATTAAAAGAATCCTTTAATTCTACATATATATAGCGTATCGATTTTGCGATGTATCTCAATTTCATTATTAATTAAAAACCGATAGAACCTAGCGAAATACGTTTGATAAAGAACGTTGGAAGTTCGACAAGGAATCCTCAAACCATAAGGACATGTGAATGTAACTATTAAAAATAATGCAAGTAATTAATTTATCGCAATAACTGTAAGAAATTTAGTCATTGCAATTTATATCACAGAGAAAGAATTTGAGAGAAAAACATTTTCATTTATAAATCGAGCAACACTACAATTAGGTTCCTAACAAATATCGTGTAAGTACACTATTTTTTCATAACTATGAGAAATATGCTTCTTAAAACAACGAATAGTTAATTAAAAGTAACAAATGATTTTAATACAACGTTTGGTGAGAAAATCGCTACTTTCCTATAGCAGGAAAAACTTTTCGAGGGCTGACACTTTGCGATCTAAAAATAAACGAAAGATCATTCCAAAATTCCGCGCGCAACTTCTTAGACAGCAGACACGCTTTTGCTCCGAAAAACGAAAAATATCGAACGGCGTTATTTTCCAAAATTCTCACAAGGTGCCATTTTCACCAATTCTCAATTCGTGTTTCAACAGTAACGCGTTATACGCAGGATCCCTGTACTGTACCTTGCTGAGACTTGTCATCAGAGAGGAATAATTATGAAATTTTATCCAAGAAAATAGCTTCATGGAGATTTAGTCCGCAATTCTAAGAGTAACCAGACTAAAACTGTATTCCCATTTCGCTGCTAATTTGCTGCTATTGAAATTTACAATTCCCAAGCATCACACCTGCGCTACGTATTATATAATACTACGATACCGCAAGACCAGTATACGTCCAATAATACACGTCCCAGTTCTATGAACGTTCAATTAATTACGTACATAGAATACCGTAATTTTCCCAACAAACATAGAACGACTAATCTTGTAATTAAAACTCATGTTCACAAAAATAAGCGGATATTCAAATACTTTGGAACAGTAGCCTAAATGACGTTCTCGTGGGTGGAAGTAAGTTAGTAGGGATTTGGCTGAACAGCCGTGAGAATCGTAAGTTACATCGACACGAAGAATCTTGTTTCGAAAAGCTACCGTGTGCCCTCACCGCTTCTGGCGTCGTTTATTTGGAGAACGGCAACCGGCTATTCTCGAGCCGTTTAACATATCCCGAAGCGGTTCTCTTCCCTCGTGTCTTTCCTCTTTTCTCTCTTACAGACCGATTCTATTCATCTCTTTTCCCGTTTTCACCTCCCTTCCTCCTCGTCGCTGCAAGTCGCAAACTTTCTTCTCGTCTCCGTTTTCTTTTCCCCTTTCAATTAGGTACACTGGGAAATTTATGTCCGCGCCCCGGAATACCCCGTGTACTCGATATTCCGTTCTTTATTGAAACAGACACCTTCTGTTTCCTTTATAGGCATTGCGGATGGCTCCGATTGGAAATAATCGCGATGCAAAATACCGGCGAGTGCGTTTCCTCGTTCCAGCGTTTCATAATACAACGACAGTTCGCGTTCCATTATTGCGCAACCCTGCCGATAGGATATTGGCCTGGAAATCTCACCGGTTTACTGCTTATTATTTAGATTGATATTTCGAGCGCCTGCTCTCTCTAGACGAGCGAAGAATCAGACGGAACCGGTCAATTTGTTGTCGTACTTTTAGCGCCTGTGTGTTTTTCAGTCTACATTTTATGGGAAACTCTATGCGAACAGTGAAGATCTTGGGGATTCGTTTATCTTATTATGTGAATTTTTATTTCATTTGGATTATTTCATTGAGTCTTTGCGAGTGACGTTGACGATAATTCACTTGTTCGGAAATTATCCGACTATCTTTCGTAGAGTAATATGGATGATACCGTTCTTGTTGAGTTTGAAATGTATAAAGGTTTGAATATTCGTTTGAACTGTGTTGATTACAAAATCCAAGCTCCTTTTCCAAGAAACAAGTAACCTGAATTTTCGTATTCTAAGCGGATATTCTAAGCTTTAGAAGATCGAAGAGAAACGTTAAAAAGAAGCAATAAGATTCCATACTATTGAAAATGGGAGGTAAAGTTGATATTTTTCAGCAATTTTCTCGAAAGTTGAGTCTAGCTTTGAAGAATGTTTCGTAACAGCGAATGGCAATGTGAATTTGACGATATAAATTGATAAACGATTCGATAGAATGGCACTCGTCTGAAACTCGTTTTTCGTAATCTTTGGAATTACAAGGCTGCTTCAGGTAGCGTAAGAACTCGTTCCTTCGGTCGTATAGTCTTATCGATGTTATCATCAAAACCCTGGAAAATCGTCAAGGGATGCGATTTCCATTTACAGAGTTCCATCTGCTGACATAATTAACGGAGACAGTGCCATTTTCGCGTGCAAGGGTCTCGGATGAAAGGGGGAAAAAAAGAAAGGAAAGAAAGGGGAAACGCAATGGCTAAACCGCAAGGACCTTCTCAACGTTTTTATCCTTCATCTAAGATGTTCATTTTCTTAAGCACGACCTCCTACTTTTCCCTTTTACGTTCATATAAATTACAAATTATAAATTTGAATGTTTTATAATATCGTCCATATTGTCCTTTAAATTGCAATTTAAATTTTCATATAGTTTGTACACTTTTCGAAATTCTCTCTTTTGACGATAGACTTCAGCACAACGACACTATTGGGTTGCCAATTAAGTGATTGCTGATTTGTCATTAGGTGGCAACGACAAAATCCGCAATATATTTCATATTTGTACCGTATGTTTATCTTCCATTTGTATTGAGCTAAAAAATGCTTTTGATATTAAAGAATTAATTTGTGGAATATTTCACTTGACAAATATGAAATATATTGTCTTGGAAACTAAGTGACTGCTGATTTTGTCATTCCCACCTAATGACAAAATCTGCAATCACTTTGTTGCCAACACAAAAAATGCTTTTGATATTAAAGAATTAATTTGTGGAATATTTCACTTGACAAATATGAAATATATTGTCTTGGAAACTAAGTGACTGCTGATTTTGTCATTCCCACCTAATGACAAAATCTGCAATCACTTTGTTGCCAACACAAAAAATGCTTTTGATATTAAAGAATTAATTTGTAGCATATTTCACTTGACAAATATGAAATATATTGTCTTGGAAACTAAGTGACTGCGGATTTTGTCATTGCCACCTAATGACAAAATCCGCAATCACTTAGTTTCTTACACAATATATTTCATATTTGTATCGTACGTTTATCTTCCATTTGTNATTGACCTAAAAAGTGCTTTTAATATTAAAGAATTAATTTGTGGAATATTTCACTTTGCAAATATCAAATATATTGTCTTGCATATTAAGTGATTGCGGATTTTGTCATTAGGTGGCAATGACAAAATCCGCAATCACTTAATTTCCAACACAATATATTTCATATTTGTATCGTACGTTTATCTTCCATTTGTATTGAGCTAAAAAATGCTTTTAATATTAAAGAATTAATTTATGGAATATTTCACTTTGCAAATATCAAATATATTGTCTTGGAAACTAAGTGATTGCGGATTTTGGCACTGCTGCCTAATGACAAAATCCGCAATCACTTAGTTTCCAACACAAAAAATGCTTTTGATATTAAAGAATTAATTTGTAGAATATTTCACTTGAATCGGAAGTGGAACATTTCAATGAATGTTGAAAATACGATACTAGTGATGTAATAGCGATAAGTATTAAACAATAAACCCTAACTAATATACTATACGTAATGTACAATGATACAAATAGATGTATCATTTTTTTAAACAATGATTACAATGAAAGATATAGTACAAAATATAAAATACCTCGCGATAGGAATAAATCGGTGGATTTACGACAGAACGAAGAGAATTTCAAATTGAAATTTTATCGACTCTGCTTGGAAATTTTTAAGCAAACGTAAGAAATTTAAATAACGAAAGTATTTAATCGAACTATGTGCAAACGGAAATCGTTATATAAATTTTGCAATTTTTTTTTTTTTTTTAAATCACAGTTGCTTCACTTCCTGACTTCTTTCGTTCATTTCCTTTCGTTTAGTTACTTTCCAGCGTTTCTGCCCTTTCGTAACTGCTTTCGCTTGCTCTTTGCCCCTCGTTTCGATAAAACGACGATGCTACTCCCTTCGTCGTCGCGAGAAGCTATCTCCCGCGATTCTGACCATAACCGCGCTATCATTTACACTTTAAAACGACTACGGAAGATAGAGTGGTAGCGTATCTTTAATTAAAAGAGTCGGCTGCCTAGGAGAGCGGAATGAAAAGATTCTTCTCACTCTACACCGTAAGGGTATCGCGTTATTAAGGGGCGAATCTACCGAAAAAATTCTGAATAAAACCACTTATTTGCTCTACCTAAGGTACGATTACTTCTATTCTTCATATATATAACAATAAAAAAAATATTTATTTAATACAAATACAAAAGTGATTGATAAATCTGATGTCTATATATATATGTAAACTTCCTAGAGTTCAAGTGTGATAAGGACTCTCTCTGTTTACGGACAGCACGACTTTCTTTTGTTTCACGGACAACCATTTTGAGAGACGCTCGTTTGCCAAACGGACGGACAGAGAGCAACATCAGAGATAGACAAGATCACGAAATCACAGAATAATTATTTAAAACATCGAAGATTGACGGAGAAAGATCGGTAGCTCAGGACGTTGAAAATCGATTCTCGATTTTCAGGTAGACATTGCACAGAACTTGTTATTTATTGTTTACTGTTACAGATTGCTATTAATTGTTGTTTACTCCTGTATTTCATTTATGTATTTTCATAATAAACTCGATTTTCAGACTTCAGAATCGATCACCCGAATTACCCCGAGATTTACGACATTACATATATATCCGTCGAATTTTCATTAGGGTTAAGGGCGTGTAACGAATCTTTCTTTGGATTAGACATTGTTGTTACGCAAGAGCGAAGATATTTACCAGTACAATTATGATTGTGACGGAATTTGACAAGTAACCGTGGCAATTAGATACTCGGGATACGAATGGCAATGATCTTAGACTCGATAACGAGATCCACGCTCAACGGGACGACGAACGCGATTTCTTCCACGGTCTAAGTCGAACTCGACTTACTGATCCACGATTCGGACGCGACTCAACGTACTTGTCCACGGTACAAGTAGAACTTATCCGATTGAAACTCAGTCCGAGTGGAACTGCCCTTATATACTCCTCTCCGTACCTCTCTGTATCCCTCGGGTCAATCTTTGTTTTTAAGGAGAGCTATTTAATTACTCCATACCTCTGTTAGGTACACGTCCCTCCCGTGACAGTGGCTACGTTCAGCGACCCGTTACGTCACTTTGAGCCCAAGCCCACTGTCATTAATCTCGGGAACCCATACTCGAATGAGATCATAAACAACTATTTCTCAGTTTTATTATTTAAGTACGGCTATAATGAAAAGTTTGGACTAAAGTATCGGGGACCTTCCCAAACGTTCCAAAAGAAAGGCCCCGATGCCCTTTCATCTCCGACGTACAAAAGATAGCAGGCATTCATTGCAAACATATACCGAGTGAAAAATTAGTATATACACTACGAACAGTAGTCTTAAACGTAGAATCACCGCTAAAGACAATCTTCTCGCTGCATATTGTAGCTTATTAATATAATTGACTGTTGAGATACTCGGCGAAATATATGCGTGCCATAAGTATAATTCCTATACTGCATCCTCTATTTTCACGTCTGTTTCAAGTTTCACCAACGTGTACAATCACGATAGTAGTGTCCCGTTACGATGCCAGTGAAATTTCTAAATCTTTTGTATTAGGTTGAAAAGTGTCTTTCTTTTACAGAACAAAATGAATCATACGTAATTAAACCAAATAATGTACGTCCATTATTTCTTTATAAAACAAAAGAAACTCTTCGAACGACTTAATACATAATTACATTTTTATTTTGAACACAAGCGGAGAAATATTTATGGCTCTTCAGAGTGCAAGAAATTTATCTGTAAATTCTCTACTCTGGATGAAAGATGGCAATACAACTTTTTATTACACGAAAGGGAAATAAAACTTTCCATAGTATAATTAATTGAATTTACGAACAAGCATACGAGTAAAAGTATTTTACGTAACGTATAAAAAGACGTATAAAACTCGAACAAGACCTGGATGAAAAACTCGAAAAGGAAGTAGGCGAGGAGAAACGCACCCTATAAATTAAGCGTTTGAAAAACACAAAACCAGACCGAAGAAGCGCGAAACGAATAAAATGTTAGGTGAAAATTTATCTACACGCGTACGTACACGAGTTTCGTTTATTTTTTCTTCGAGAAAGGAATAAGAAGAAGAAAGAAAATGTCACGTTTTGTTCATTAAAACTCGGCAGACAAACAAATTAATCATCCACGCGTATTCGTACTTTCTCATTCTCCTACTTTCTTCTCGTTTTCTCCGCGCAACATCGAATCGGTTATTCCGATAAATTAATATCACAGCGTTTCCGATGTATTTATTAAACAGGTTACTATTTTTCAGTTGGCTGTATTACATATTCGCGCGTATCTTATACGATTTCACAAACGTATTTGAAGCAGGGTGTTCATGAAAGATTCAAGAAAGAAGGATGCCCGGTTCCTATGTCGATGAAATACAAGCTGCAGGTAATTAGCTGGGAGCTCGTGCAGTATTTACGGCCATTTAATCCGGATAGAGCAATTAGTATATATCGATGGTGCCAGGTTGGTGGTTACAGATGTAGGATAGGCCCCTACCTACCACGTATAATCCGGTTTTAATTAAATAACCGAGTCTCTGTCTCTCTCTTCCCCCCTTTTAACTCTCCGTGCCAGTCACCCTCTGCCTTTTTCTTTCTAACTTGCTTCCGTACAACTTCTATTAGACTTGACGTAACGAAAACAATCGAACATCCTAGTTTCCATACGATTTTTTTGAAAATTATTCTCCTTCTGAAACGTAAGATTGAGAGATGTATTTTTGATATTTTTACATGCTATAAATATAGAAAGATTTTAAATATAGATTTCATCAAATTTTATGATAAATACTCATCGCTGTGTTTCCATTTGTATAGTGTTTGGTTTGCATTTGGTCTGACGATGCATACACATATCTGCGGTATAAACCTGTGTGAGAAATTCAGTAAAGTTTCTAACTTTCAGAAGTATAACGCTAACTACTTTAAGCAGAGGACTAAACGTATATAGAGAAGCTAAGACTATTTATTTTAATCTAAAATTGTTACGATGGTTATTTTCTCACGTAGACGATCCAGAAATTGACAGATAATTGAAAAAGAAAAAAATAAAGAAGTCGATATTGTGCGTTGTATTTAATGTTTCATTTAATCCTCCATCTGCAAACTTATCTCTACCGACGTCGTTCGATTCATCGCAGATTTCTTAGGTTTTTGCGTGTCAAAAAATTCCCCAAAATTCCTGAATGCTCCCGAGAGTTTGCAGAATATCGTGCAACAGCTTTTTCATCGTTATCTTAATCTTTGTAAGCAGAGCAACGTTTTAATAGAAATATGGAAGAAATGAAAAGATTACTTTAAGAATATTATTTCAATTGTAAAACTTTGCTAATATACACGACCATACGCTTCTTCAAGATGAATATTTATAAATAGAAATAAGAAATAAAAATTACTCAACAGCTTTTTAAATTCTTTAAGAACGTCTCATCAGTTGGCTGATCGAACTCTGTTTAAAATTATGGGAATTTGACAAAATGCATAGTCCGAAGAAGAAAGGCGAGTTAAAGCGCTCTCTGGCGTTTGTGCGATCGTAACTCGATAACAATGGTTCGAATAAGAAAAATAAATTGCACGTATGTACGTGATACTCGAGTTGAGAAAATATTCGAACTTTAAGTCAGCGGTGAGTGCGGTGAAACGTACCGTACGGTATAGCTCGTTGGCCAGAAAGGGTTGTCGGTGGTTTCGTGCCGTGGCGTCACCATCACCGAATCCCTCAGGCATTTAACCGCAACTGTTGTCTCGATGGGCTGGGTTACTGCCCCTGGACACGTCGCTACGATCGTCGTCCTTTACTTCTGCGATACGCTCTTTCGCTAATCTGTTTCGTGCCTTCGTTTTCTTTCAGCGAGGCGCGCGTCATTCTTACGAAAAAGGAATTTTTACGAAAATTCTTTGCATTCTCGTCAACAGATTTGCTTGACAATTCCTCCGACCGTTGATTTCATCGGAGTATCAATTATCTGTTAAAGGAATTTCGTTTATGTGCCTCGATTAAAGCGAGCAACCTCTGTCGTGATTTAAGTTTAAAAATATTTCTATGTATACACGTTGGAAATATAATACAAATTTATGCCTCCAATTAATAAATCTTCTTTCACGACGCACGAAAAATCGGACATTATTGGATTGGCAACTAAGTGATTGCTGATTTTGTCATTAGGTGGCAATGACAA